>CM076582.1:154177830-154387828 GCA_034641835.2 Pinus albicaulis | reverse complement strand
CGCTGGGTCGCAGGTCGCGCTAGGGTCTACCCGGGGGTTTTCGAACGCGCGCGGTTTTGCGGATAATCTCTCCCTAACGGGAAACATACGCGGCTGGAAAGGGTCTAAACTGGAGATACGGGCACAACCATGAGGATCTGGGCAAGACAAAGGTGACCTTGGGGTTTATGAGAATCAAAACAACAATAAAACTCAACAGAAAACCCTACATCCTCACCAGCAAGCAATTAAGACCATGGGGAGGCCCAAAATTTGGCAAGAAATGCTCATGAAGGAAACACAGGGGGGAAATGGCAACTTACCCGGAAGAAAACGTGCCAGTCGACCTGTCAGAGCAATTCCACGATTTTCGCCGCGAGTCACAAATGCGACCTAGCGACCTGCCCTTATAAAAAGGAGTCGCACGTGCGAGCACTAAATGAGGTCGCAAGTTGATAGTTTGCGACCTCGCGACCTTAAGGTCGCTGGGTTGCAAGGTCGCTGAGTCGCCAATTCCTCTAATTACTTAATTTTGAGACCTTGCGACCCAGCGACCTTAAGGTCGCTGGGTCGCAAGGTCGCAAATTTCCTGACTTCCGACTCTTGCGACCTGGCGACCTGGCGACCTTAGGGTCGCAGAGTCGCATAGGTCGCATGGGTCGCAAATCATGGATTCGCGACTTAGCGACTTGCTCTTAAAAACTTTACTTAGCTTCTTCTTCTAGTTTCAGAGGGGCTCCAAAAAATTTAGAAGTGTGTGTTATTATCTCTTTTGTATTTTTTGGAGGGTGTTGTAGGGGCTACAACAAATGGCGATTCACTGGATGAATACAGAGTCTCTGCCGATGAAAGGTCGATGAGGGAGGAGGAAGGGGCCTAATAATAGCTTGTTCTTTTACCTCAGATTTTACACCTTCCTTCCTTTGTCACCTCGCATCGTTGCCCGGCCTTTTGGCTTATTGGGTGCAGATCAACCGAATTTTAACTTTTCGTGCTCCAGGATCGGAAGGGTTGGAGAAACCTTGGACAACTGCAGGGTCCGGTACAATTATTTCGTCCTCATGGTGTTGCTCCGCTGCCAGCGAACCTCTCGGCTCCGGCGGAGTCACTGCCTAAGGAGTCATGAACGTTGCTCCGCTACCAGCGAGCCTGGTCAGTACCCCGACGTAGTCGTTACATCACCTCTCTGCGCAGGAAGCCTTTCTCAATCCTTTACCCTTTATTTGTGTGCGATTGCACGTGCCTGTGGCACTTATTTAGATGGGCATATTTTGCCTGGGCGGATGAGGGATCCCGACTTATTTTGCTTGCAGAGAGGTTGCTCCTGGTCTTATATGAGGACTTGGGTTTTTCCCGGATGACCTGAAATTCCCCTGAGTTAGCTCTGTTCCCTTGCGATCCGGTTGCTGCTATGTGAGACCTACCCTTCAAAGCCGCTAGGTGGCTCCTTATGCTTGAAGACTCCAGTAAGGCCGTGTACTAACCCTTGGTGCCCATTACAAGCGAGTTTTGACTGCTCCGTGTTTTGCGGGAAGGGCCTTTCATCAGCATAGAACCTATCAAAGAGTGAGCCAGTTGCGATAGCTTATACAAGGTCCTCCTTGTAGATTTAGAGAAAGAAAAATTTATTTATTTATTTATTTATTATTATTATTATTATTATTTTCTTTTTCTTTTTTTTTCTTTTTTTTTAACAAGTAGAACAAAACCAACTTTTATAGTACACGGGCAGAAACAGCCCACTGAGGGCTACTCAAGTAAAATAGTGTTTGAAGTCATGCCCGTTTACCGGGAGGACCTCGACTTTTCCTTCTAGAGTTTGCAATCGAAATGTATGGGGACCCACCTTTTCTTTAACCTGATAGGGACCTATCCATAGTGCTTGAAACTTGGCATGCTTTCCTTTTTCTTCGTGAGCTTTATCCCACTTTAGTACAAGATCTCCTACTTCAATTTTTTTTATCTCCTGCAGACTTTTTGTCGAACCATTTCTTGATCCGACTCTAGTGGATGGTGAATTTCTCCCGGGTTTTCTGCCTTTCCTCTTCTAGTTTCAGCAGGGTGTCAATGCGGGTTTGCAAGGCGGGGCAAGGGGTACCATGACACTCTTGAGATAACTGCAGAGCGGGAAGAGACAAATTGGGCGGGAGGACAGCTTCTTTCCCATACACGAGAAAATATGGGGAGGTGCCTATTGAGGACTTAGGGGTGACGCGATCGGCCCAGAGTGCATTTTGGAGGGCGTTGTGCCAGTTGCGTTGGTGAGACAGAAGAGTCTTTTTAATGATGTGAATCAGATTTTTATTTGTCGATTCCGCTAGACCATTTCCTTGGGGATAGTATTTTGCAGAGTGTTTAAGAAAAATGCCATTTTCCAAAGAAAAATCATATAATTTAAAAGATGAAAAATACGTTGCATTATCAAAAACCAAGGAAGTTGGAACGCCAAACCTGGTAATGATGGAATGAGTGACAAATTGCATTACCTCCTGATCGTTGATTTGGCGTAACGGTACTGCCTCAACCCACCTTGTGAAATAATCAGTAGTCGTTAGTATGTACCGGTGTTGCTTAGAAGAGTGGGGTAAGATCTCACCAATGACGTCCAGCCCCCATTGTTGGAACGGTTCTTCTACTGCTACTGACAACAAAGGGGCGGCGGGACGCGCTTCTCGATTTGCGAATTTCTGGCATTGAATGCATTTCCGAACATATGCATGGGCATCTCTGAAAAGGGTTGGCCAATAATAACATGCACGCATAATTTTATGGGCAGTGGTATCCCCGGCAAAATGACCTCCTGCTGGTCCATCGTGCAGCTCGGTTAAGATTTTCCGAGCTTCATCATGTTCCAGGCAGCGTAACATGACCCCATCGGAATGTTTCTTGAAAAGCTTCCCTTGGATTATCTGGTAAGACGCAGCTTTGAGTCTGATTGCACGTTTCTGTCGGGCATCTAGAGCTGAGTCCAACACGCCGTGTGCCAAATATCCCGAAATATCCGAGTACCAAGAAGGGTTCCTTACCTGAGGCATGACGTCAGTTTGGTACATATCAATTTCTTGCTCCCAATTATCTTCTTCAATCTGGCGGGAACTTGCGGCCTCTGCAGCCATTTGGTACAAACCTTGCCCTTTAACTGTGCGTGCTGGCTTAAACTCTAGGTCGTACTCTTGCATACACGCAACCCAGTTCCCTAGTCTCTCGCCCAACTCCTGCTGCATGAACAGTGAGCGAACAGCTGGGTGGGGGACGTAAACCGTGACATGGTTTTTTAAGATGTATGGTCTGAAATTTTTGACCGCTTTATACACCGCATAGGCCTGTTTTTCGATTTCAGGATAATTTAATTCAGCTCCCTGCAACCCAGTGCTCATAAATGAAATGGGGCGCTCGTCATTATTTCTGTCCTTTTGTGTGAGTACAGCTGCTAGGGATGAATCCGAAGCGAAAGTATACAGACTAAAATCTCTGCCGAAGTCCGGGCTCTGGAGGGAAGGTGCTTCGGCTATAGCTTTCTTGATTTGGCCGAAAGCTTCATTTTCGGGCTGATTCCATTTGAAGGTAGCATTTTCTTAATCATTCCCTGTAGTGGCTTAACTATCTGGGTGAAATCTGATATAAACTTACGTACAAAATTGATCTTACCCAGAAAGGACTGCATTGCTTTCTTACTACTGGGGGGAGGGATTTGAGCAATGGCTTTCGCACGTTCTGGATCAACGACAATGCCTTGCTTAGTTATGATATGACCCAGCAGATTTCCTTCTGCTACGGCAAAAATTCTCTTCTTTGGGTTGAGCGAGATACCATATTTCCTGCACCTTTCGAAGATCTGTCGGAGGTGACGCAAATGATCCCCCCGATGTTTAGAAAACACAGTAACGTCATCCAAGTAGACCACCACACTCTGGCCTATCAGACCTCTGAACGTTATATCCATAGCTCTTTGGAAAGTTGCTCCTGCGTTGATTAATCCAAAGGGCATACGCCTGAATGCGAAGGTTCCCCACTTAGTCCAAAAAGTAGTCTTTAACCTATCTGGTTCAGCCACCAGGGCTTGATTGTAGCCAGAGAAACCGTCCAACAAAGAGAACATTTCTGACCCGGACACTGCTTGTAATATTTGCTCCATGGGGGGCACCGGGTAATTATCTTTATTCGAGGCCCGGTTTAAGTTTCGGAAGTCCACACATAAGCGGATTTCACCTGACTTCTTCCGCACCGGAACTAAATTGGATACCCATGTGGAATGGCGAACTTTGAAGATAATGCGTGCATCCAAAAGTTTTTTGAGTTCTTTTAGAATCAATGGCTCCATCGTAGGATGTACTTTCCTGAGCTTCTGTTGGAATGGTTTTACATTTTCTTTAATGGGTATCACATGTTGTATGATTCGAGTATTGTATGTGCGTAAGTCCTCATATGTCCAAGCGAATACGTCACGATACTTGCGAAATAGCTGAGTGAAATCATGAGCCTCTTGGGGGGTGCAGTCTTTACCCAGGTTGACGAATTTAGGATTATCTTTTGATCCCAAGTTCACTTGTCGATGGGCCAAGATAGAGCTCTGTACTTTGGCGTTTGGGGGCCCTCAGAAATGATTTTGCAGATCAAAAAGCTTCTCAAGTGATACCACCCCTTTAGGCATGGGGTTTCCTTTGACTTGTTCGTACTCCTTTTGCATAGCTTGGTCGTGCTCATCTTCATCTATAGCAGCGTCTTTGAATACCTCTGAGTTACACATGAAATCCAGCACCTGTTGATCATCATCGAAGACGCGCAAGTTAGTGACATTGTCTGGGACGGAGGGTTTATATATAACTTCAATAGAAAAACCATCCCTCAAAGGGGTAAATCTGGCAGCGGCATTAGCCAGAGTATCTGCCGCTGCGTTATGCATCCTAAGGACAGATTTAATTCCAAAGGCGTCAAAAGCAGAAATTAATCGCCATACCTCTTGCTGATACGCCTTTAAATGTGGAGACAAACAGTGAATAGTATTGCGTACCTGCCGAGTGATAATCTCGGAGTCTCCAATGACCCGTAAGCATTTTACCTTCAAATCCAGTGCCTTTTTAAGCCCAAGGATCAAAGCTTCATACTCGGCAGTGTTGTTGGTGCATTGGAACTCCAGCCGACAGGAGATTAAGAATTTATTCTTATGAGGATCAAGAAAAACGCAGCCAGCGCCAGAACCATCGAGATTTTGGGAACCGTCGTAATACAAGGTCCATATATCACTTTCCGGGCCCTTGGGGGTAGTGGATTGTGGAGGAATTTCGGCTTGATGTGAGACAGTTTGGGCTTGTTCCTCTGCAACAAGTGCCATTTCAGATTGGACTTCAGGGCCTACTGAAGACTGAGGAAGTCGGTAACATCCAAAAATGGAATCTAGAAAACACATACCAAGTTCCTCCTGGGCAAAGCTGATGGGTTCATTTGTGGCATCCAAATCAGTTACAGTGTGTTTCATGTAAGGTTCACTTTCGACTCTGATTTGGTTGTTTCTCCCCTTGTAAGGTAGCCATAAGTGGGACCAATCTGTGGCAAAGTATCCTTGCAACTTGCTAGACCAATCCCTGCTAAGCAGTACACCATAGGCTTCAGGGATGTCAACAACCACAATATCAATGCATTGATGGACTCTAGAGTCGGATGAGAGGCGGATGATGACATTGTTTAATTCTCCAACGGCTGGTACTTGTGATCTATCAAGTTGAATGACTTTTGCGTCAGTTTTCTCTGGGCGGATGTTGAGTTTCTTGCACACAGATAGAGGCATGACATTCGTGGATGCACCGGAGTCGACAAGACAATTGTGAACGTTGAAGTTAAACATCTCAAAAGACAAGAGGAAGGGAGGGGTGGATCCTCTCGAATTCGTGTTGATAGCGTTCACTATAGACTGGATATCTGGACTGGTTTGTGCGGAAGTGTTGCTGACAGTTTTCGTATTTTGGTTGTTGGCGAAATCTTTTAGAATAAGTTCCTTTTGATTCGTGATGCGGACCAACTCGTAGAGTGAGATATTAGCTCTGGTCTT
The DNA here is from genome assembly GCA_034641835.2 of Pinus albicaulis. Classification (NCBI taxonomy): domain Eukaryota; kingdom Viridiplantae; phylum Streptophyta; class Pinopsida; order Pinales; family Pinaceae; genus Pinus; species Pinus albicaulis. Next base: position 154,381,803 of record CM076582.1, on the reverse strand, counting down.
TTTCATGTCCTCCACTATGTTATAGCTAGTATCAGTTTGGGGACTAGGTTCGGTAGTGGTTTTCGAGGGTTCCACCGGGAGCTTGCTCTTGTGACTTGCTTTGCTGTTACTATTTGTGGGCTTCTCCGGCATAGCTTGTCCTTCGTTTCCAGGGGGAAGAATTTTCCTTAGGAAGGCCCTTTTCTTGTCTTCATATGATTGTTCGGGGATAGATCCTTTGCTTCTAAGACTATAATTTCAAGTGGGCTGAGCCTTGGGACTGCCTGCCATGTTGATATCAATGGGAACAAGACTCTCCCCCCCGCGTATTATATCAAAAGTTAGAACAGAGGCTCCTGGTTCCCCATCTAGGAGCGAGCCTTCATCTCGATCGGAAACATCATCCTCTGTCTGGTTTCCCGGAGTTTGGTCATCCAAAAGTTGGTTAACCACCGCGGTCATGCTGCCAATCCATTGCGGGCACGTTTTTTCAGAGTGGGCAGCTTGGTGAAAAGAGCAAAAATTATCCTTCCCTATCTCTTCCACGTTGAGAGCGGCGCTGGAGTTTGACGGAGGTCTGCTAGTGTTGGGATTACTTTTCTTAAAAAAGGGTTTTGGAGGTTTAGTAGAAGTTGATGTTTCAATGCCTTTTCTCTTCAAGTCAGAGACCTCATTCGTTAGTAGTTTGAGGGTCTTGGCCATACTCTCGAAATCAAAAGTTTCTTTCTCTCTATTAGGGGTGGAAGAGTGACCTTTTTTAGCGATTGGTTTGTGATCACCCTTCCCTTCGTGGTCCATGACTCCTATCGACAACATGTCTTTTTCTACCGCGAGAGCAGCAGCGTAATTTGCTGTAAGGGTAGCGCGGGCTTCACGTTTGACGAAAACGGCAATATCCCTAGGGAGAGCTTTAGTATAGTATTCGATGGTGATAGAATCGTCCAATGCTAAGTTTGGAGGAAATTTTTGCAATATTGTGGCGAAGCGTTGGTTAAAGTCTTTAACTTTCTCTTTTCTATGACACTTGATAGTGCTTAACTCTGTGAGGAGCATAGAGGGTGTTTTATCTTCTGCAAACTTTTGCAGGAACACGCGACGGAACTGGTCCCAGGATGTAATAGAAGCACTGGGTAGGGAACGATACCAGGTGGCCGCATGGTTTACAAGAGTGTGAGGGAACAGTCTACATGCGACATCATCGGACTGAACTCTCATGATTTGTAGAGACAGATAGAAACTACTAATATGGTCTTCCGCTGATGTGCCTTTCTCAGGATCGAACTTAGGAAGATGCTTCTCCGGGTGTCTAGGCATATCATGGAGAGGACCAAAAAGAGCCAATGGGGATTGAGCCATCCAGGCTAGAGGCTGCACCCTCCTGGGGTGCTGATGATATCGAGTTTCTGCCTCGGACTCACTTCCCGTCCCTGACACTGATGCTCCTTCATGATGGCGAGAGTGCTCATCTCGGTGTCTTTCACGGTTATTCACGTTTCTAAAATACTCCTAGTTGTGGGGAGGGGGCCTATTTTGGTTTTGGTGGTGATGATGGTTGGGTTCTTGAAACAAAAAGATTTAAATTATTGCATTTTGGATGGAGTGTTATATTGGAAAAATACTATTGGCATATTGCTTAAATGTTTGCTTGAGAATGATGTAGGAAATATCATGCATGTGCTGCATGAGGGAGAATGTGGAGGCCATCTTTACTGAAATACCACAACAAACAATATTCCTGTTGGGTATGTGTTATATTCTTTCCATGACTAATCACGCGCGGGGGGGGCGGGGGGGATCATAGTGGGGGTGATAGCCTCCCCTCTACGTTGCACTGGGCAGAACGTCAGGATGGGTCACAAGGGGCGCGGTAGCCTCCCCTGTCGGTGTCCAGGGCAGTGCCCCAGAAATTTTTTTTGGTCCTTATTTTCCGGCGGGCGGATCCGCCCATGGTTTTGTGCATGGGTTTGCACATGGTTTTGAGGTACGAAGGTTTTCAGCCCCTGGTATTTTGTAGATCCAGTCAAGGGAACTACAGTTATGTTCTAATGCAGGGTTAATGGATTGGGGTTTATGTATGCTTCGGCATGTATATATGTGTTATAACACTAAAAAGAATATAATGAAAAATCAAGTTGGTCGTCCTGATTTGGGATCCAGGGAAATATCTTTGCGTTTATCTATTTTATGTTTTATGCTCTTGCTACTGTTTATTTTCTGTCTTTAAGATTCATTTGCAGATAATTTTTGTACAGGGTTAAAACCTACATTTGGTATCAGAGCAATTTCGGCTTCAAGGGGACGCCTTTGCTACTGAGGGGTTTTTTGCTCGGGCCTGAGGTAGACCCTGTTCAGTGGGAGATATGTGGGATCGATTCTTGCAGTGAAAGAAGATGGTAAGCAGTGGGAAGATAGAGATCGAGAAGTTTAATGGTCAGATTTTTGAGTTGTGGAAGCTCAAGATGGAGGATCCGCTAGTGGATAAAGATCAATGGATCGCGGTAGATCCAGGTACTAAACCAACGGCAATGTCAGATGAAGTTTGGAAGAAGGTGGATCAAAAGGCAAAGAGCACAATACGATTGTGTGTCTCAGATTTAGTATTGTTGAATGTATCTAGGGAAGCTACAACGAAGACCTTGTGGGAAAAGCTAGGGACTTTGTACCAATCTAAGTCTCTGGTGAATAAATTGTTCCTGCAGATAAAGTTGTATAACCTGAGGAAGAAGGATGGAGACTCGGTGACAAAGAATTGAACGCCTTCAATACTATGGTAAGTCAGTTGTCATATGTTGATATTAAAATCTCAGATGAATATAAGTGCATCAGTTTGTTGTGTTCTCTACCAGACTCATGGGACAGTCTGGTTATTGCAATAGGTATCAATACAACTACCTTGAATTTTGATGACATTGTCTCAGCCTTGCTGTCGAAGGAAATGAGATGGAGAAATATGGAGGGTCAGAATGGAGATGTCTTATCTCTACGAGGAAGGTCCCAGAATAGAAACAAGAATAAGGTTTCAAGTGGGAGATCTAAATCTAGAGGGACATCTAAATATCCTAGAAATTTTGTAAAGGTGTGCTGGAGATGTGGAAAGGAAGGGCATTACAAAAAGGACTACAGATCTAAAGCTCCTGAGAAAGGAAATGGATCTGATGATGCTCCTTCTACAGAGGCAAAAACCACCTAAGATGAAGGTGGGGATGTGTATTTGGCTTCTTCTTAAAATACACATGTAGATCATGAGTCATGGTTGATTGATTCGGGTGCATCCTTTCACTTCACTCCCCATAGGGAGTGGTTCTGCGAGTATGAGAAATATGACGGCAGTGATGTCTTCTTAGGTGATTATAGGAAGGCCAGAATCGTCAGACGTGGAAATGTCAAGCTAAAGCTGCAAGGTGGAAGGATTAGAACACTTCCTGGTGTCCTGCACATTCCTGCATTGGCTAGAAATCTGATTTCTGTAAGTAAGATGGATGATGCAGGTGTAAAAACAGTGTTCGAGAAATATACTTGTAAGATGGTTCGGGGAGCACTGGTATTAATGCGGGGAGTTCGGATTGGAACTTTGTACAAGCTTAAGGGAATCACTGTTATTGCTAGGTGCAACAGTTCTGTAGTTCCTGAAAGTGGAGCGTAAAGCCTAGCGGTCTCTGGAGAAAAGACCATGCTATGGCATCAAAGGCTTGGACATATTGGAGAGAAGGGCCTTTGGATACTGCATGGAAATGGTATGGTAGAAGGTATGTCTAATAGCTCTCTGGATTTCGATTTCTATGAACATTGTGTATATGGGAAAGCGAGAATCGGGTGAGTTTCCTTAAGTGCTAGAGGGTGAACAAGATATTAGAGCTTGTGCACGGTGATGTGTTTGGACCTGTGTCAGTTCCATCACTGGGAAAGTCCGTGTACTATGTTTCATTCATAGATGACTTCTCAAGGAATACATGGATATATTTCTTGAGGAAGAAATCTGAAGTCTTTGGCAGATTTAAAGAATTTAAGGCTCTGGTGGAAAACCAGACAGAGAAGAAGATAAAGGTGCTGAGGACAGATAATGGTGGGGAGTTCTGCAAGAAGGAATTTGAAGAGTTTGGCAAAAATTCGGTGTGGTATATAGCACCGAAGACTACTCCCCATACACACCTTAGCAAAATGGAGTTGCAGAAAGAATGAACAGAACGCTAATGGAAAAGGAAAGAAGCATGCTCAGTGGTACCGGGTTAGGACAAGAATTATGGGCAGAGGTAGTGGAGACTACATGTTACTTGGTTAACAAATCACCTTTATCAGCATTGGAGGATAAGACTCCACATGAGATATGGACAGGTAAGAAACCCTCTCTTTCACATCTGAGGGTATTTGGATGTGATGCATATGTAGATGTTCCAAAGGAGAAAAGGACCAAGTTGGATAATAAATATGAAAGGTGCATCTTTATTGGGTATAAGGATGGTTTAAAGGGTTACAAGCTTTAGAACCCAGAAATGAGGAAGGTTGTGTACAACCGAGATGTGGTGTTTAGAGAGGTGAAATATGTTTTTAAACATGAGGTCCTACCATGGAACCTGAGAAGATAGAGATTGAGCTAAAGGAGGATGAATCAAACTCTACAACAGAAGAAGACTCGGAAGAGGAAGAGCAACAAGCTCCAGTTTTGAGAAGATTAGTTGGGAAAGAAGACAACCAAAAAGGCATAGTCCATTTGCTTTATGTTCAAATTTTGCTTTAACTATAAATGATGATGATCCCAGAACCGTCAGGAACGCAGTAGATTCAGAGGATGGAAAACTATGGAAGGAGGCCATGGCTGATGAAATGGCATCCTTACATAAAAAAGAGGCATGGGATCTGGTGGAGTTGCTAGCTGGAAGGAAGCCCATCGAGAGAAAATGGGTGTTTAAGAAGAAAATGAATGTAGAAGGCAAGGTGGAGAGCCACAAAGCTTGGTTGGTAGCAAGGTTATTCCCAGATCTTAGGAATTGATTTTGGTGATATTTTTCTCCTTTGTTGCCAAAGTTGCCTTCTATTAGATTACTTTTTTATCACATTTGTTGTTGCATTTGATTTTGAAGTAGAACGGATGGATGTGAAGATAACATTTCTTCACGGGGATCAGAGAAGGAGATCTACGCAAAGTAACTTGAAGGATTTATGGTGAAGGGGAGAAAGAACTAGTATGCGGGTTAGAAGTCTGTGTATGGGTTAAAACGGTCACCAAGGATGTGGTATCGGGGTACCTACATGCGGGGGACTTGGCTTCACCAGGAGAGAAGGAGGTTCTTGCGTTTATTTTAAATTAATTGGTGACCGTGTTATTTATTTGGTCTTGTATGTGGATGATATGATGTTGATTGGAAATAACAAAGAAATTATCCAAGATTTGAAGACCCAACTGTTCTCCAAATCCTACATGAAGGATCTTAGTGATGCAAACTATATTTTGGGCATGGAAATTAGGAGAGATCGGGCAAAGAGGAAGCTTTGGTTAAACCAAAGGAAGTATGTCAAGACTATATTGCATAGGTTCAATATGCGGGATAGTAAACCAATGAATGTTCCAATTCTTGTAGGTACAAAGTTGTCTGTTGAACAGTGTCCCAAGACACAAGAAGAAGAGGAGGATATGTCTCGTGTTCCATATGCAAGTGTAGTGGGTAGCTTGATGTATGAAATGGTTTGTACTAGACTAGACATTGCACATGTAGTGGGAGTATTGATCAGGTTTATGTCAAACCCAGGGAAGGAGCATTGGACAACATTGACGTGGGTTTTCAGATATTTGTGTGGCACTAGTGATCATGGCTTGTGCTACCATGGAAGACCAGGATTGGAAAGAGTGTTGGACATTTGTGGTTTTGTTGATGCAGAATGGGCTAGAGATCTGGACCAAAGAAGATCTACAAGTGGGTATGTGCTTAGCCTATTTGGAGGTGCAGTCGGTTGGATGAGTAAAATACTGTTTGTAGTGGCTCTTTCGACTACAAAGGCTGAATACATAGTAGCCACTCATGCAAGCAAGGAAACATTTTGGTTGCAGAGATTGTGTTCAAGTATGGGGTTGGTGCAATAAGCTATAAGAATAGATTGTGATAGCCAAAGTGCAATTTTCTTGGCTAAGAACCCTGCTTATCATTCGAAGACAAAGCACATTGATGTTCAATATCACTTTGTGAGAGATATGGTTGAGGCTAAAAGGGTGTTGATGGTAAAGGTGGACACTTTGAAGAATGTTGCAGATGCATTGATGAAGTCTGTAAGCACTCAGAAGTTCTCTTGGTGTAGAGAAACAATGGGTGTTGTAGAACTGGGCTAATAACTAAGCTCTCTTGTGGAAAGAAAACAACAAGTGGGAGAATGTTGGGTATGTGTTATATTATTTCCATGACTAATCACACGCGGGGGGGCAATAGCACCCCATGTTTACTGTAGGCTACAATGTTGGGGGGGTCACCGGGGGGGCGGTAGCCCCCCCTGTTGGGGTCCAGAACAGACCTCCTTGGCTAACTGTAAACAAAGAAACTTCAAAGGGAGACTTCAATAATAGTCTTTAAGTGGTAGTAGACAAGCAGGGAAAACCATAAATCATGCTGAAACCAATTATTCGAACTATTAAAGAAATAAACAAGCTTGAAGACTAAAGAGAGAGATTAAAGACTCTAAAATACTTCAGCAGAAGAAAACATAAAATAGTGAAGGATAAACAGGTCTATGGTGCTTCCAAGAGTCATTTCTTAGCCTAAAATTTTCATCCTACTCTAGTAAGAATTTATGGAACAAAATGAAAACAGGAGAAAACATTAAACAGTTTAGAATACTTCGCCAACAACCAAGCTCATGGATCCAATGATAGAGCCTTCTAAATAATAAGCATGCAACAACATCATCAGGACTTCCAAGACTTCAATTTCTTCTTCAACTTCAACAGAATATGTATTATTTCAGAGAGTTTCAGTATTACAACTAGTAACCAAAAACCAACCAACCAACCAACAATTTCTCATCTTCTACAGAAGTATTTATAGAAGAATGAGGAGGTGGGATCTGATAAAATATCTCCTGGGTCAATTAATACAGACTAATGACTTCTCAGCCTTTGAGGGGCTCAATGGAGAAGTGTACAGATATTCTCACTGTATTAATTGATTTACATTTAAGATTAAGCTCAGTGGGAGCTTTTGTTAAGGCTCTCTGTCATGTTGTAGTAACTCTGCTGATATTTTTTGCATTAAATTTCTTTAGCAGAATTAACTATTCGGCTACGCTAAGGCTAATATCTTCTTTCTGATCAATAAATTCGGCCTCTATTGGATTCTTTTGGCTACATGTGGCACTGTGGTAGCTGAGAGGAATCAATTTGCCTCTGATGTGGCGATGGAGGCTTTCTGTCTGATAGATCTTTTTTATTTTCCTTTAATCCTATTTTAATTTGGAGGATTAGGCTTTTGATAATCAATATTAGCCGTAATCCACCAAAAATGTTCTTCAATATTATGTTTCTCCTGTGGGAAGTCTTCAACACTGATATTATTTTGATTGGTTTTAATTCACTATGTCTTGTTGATGTGCAGGGCCGCACAGGGCTCATATGGCATCAATGCCTATGAAGCAATTGATGAGACGTGGATTCGAACCCTATGGAATGATATTCCTTTTGTGAATGAAAATCCAGAGGATCTTCACCCTCAGCTTTCATTTCCCTTTATTATAATGGGAAAAACCTTTGAAACCTGTAAAATACACAAAATATTATGAAATCCTGCATTTGTGGGGTAAACTGCTTTAGAGGGTGTGGGGAGAGAGCATGGCCGTTGGATGGCAACATCCAATGGTGGAGATCTGTTTGCAGAGTTTAAAGGATAGCAGAAGGAGAAAATAAGTCAGAACCATTGATCGCACAGAGATCAACGGTGGGGATCACGTGTTTAAAATCCTCTTAGTGGAAGGTGGAGGTCGATGAAATAATGTAGGAATCACCTGGGACCGTTCGATCCAGACACGTGGATGGCCCAGATACAATCAGAGGACTCATGATCAGAAGAGGAAAGAGGGAGGGTGTTACGAAAATTTCTGATGTGATTAGATGCGGACCATTTATCTGAGGGCCAGATCAATGGTGGGGGAGTGAATCGGGAATCGGCAATCAGAGGTGGGCTGATGCGATTGCGTGATTGGGGAAGGCCAATGCGATTAAGCGATCGGGGAATGGCCGATGTGATTTATGCGATCGGGCCATCGCAATCGGATGTGGGGAAAAAACATTAAAAATGCACCCAAAGGAAAATTCTGATGCGATAAGCATTGGCCGTCAGATTGGCCAACGATCAACGGCGGAGGATAGGTCCTGACCAATGAACAAGCGTGACTCTTTATTTTATACAAAAACCCAAAAATTAAATGAAAAAAAAGGTTTTATTACATCGGGTGGGTTTATATTTATGATATGGATAGGCACCTGGCTGCGGGGCCTTTGGACTTTGTGGAAAACAAAAAGGGCCAGGGCTTATATAAGAGGGCCAATCACAATCAGAGGTTGGGGCTCAATCTTTCAATCTACCCATCATTAAAATCCTCCAATGCGATTAAGCGCTCAGATGGCTTAGCGCCTAGTTCTAGGAACCAGGGCATATGGAGGGGAAGTGGTTAAGACTTAGCCCAAGGGGGCTTAAGTCTGTAATACAAAGAGGTATTTTTAGTGAAATCTTTTGAGGATTTTCTGATAGATTTGGGGGTTTCGACAGAGTTTAAAAATGAGTTTTAAACTCTATAAAGTGGATTTTATGAAGGGGAAAAGGGGAAACAAACAGAAAATGGAGGAATTTCATGGGGAAGAAAAGGGTAGAAATGAAGGTTAGTTTTGAGGTGGAAGGAAGGGAAAAATGGCTTTTGCAGCAGTCTTTTCTCTATGGAATTAGCAGAATTTTAGAGTTAAAAATGGAAACAGCAGTGAAGATTTGGACAGAGGGCATGATGTCTTCATGAGTCTTCAAGAGATAACATTTTTAGCAATAAACTTGTTCCTTGAAGGCTCCAAAAATGTTTTAGCCACCATTTGATATGACAAATTTTATTGGTGGCTAACAGTGGCTCCACTTGGGGATGGTGTCTTCTTTGAAGGCATCAAGAACTTCAGACTTGCATTCTCTGGGAGGCTGATCAGTGCCTAATCCATTGGGCTGCCCTTTTTATTTGGATGATCTTCTTTTGCTTTGAAAATGTTAGCAGCCATGGAAAATAATGGATATTTCATCAACAAGCTTTCTACCTACCCAATCCTACTGATCTAACATTTTTTCTTCTTTAGAGTGCACTTGGATTGGCAAACTCTCTTACAAAATTTTATACTTTTGAAATCAAAAAATCTAATATATTTCTACTTCTTATTTCTCCATGAACTCAGATTAAACAGTTGAGTTCATATGCTTCTCTACCTAATCTACTAATCTGTTAGGATTAAACAGTCTAACAGATTTTTATTCACTAACTTCTAAAACATAAATTTAAAAGCATACAAGTCAAGATTGAACAGTCTAACTTGTTGCTGATCTATGGCATAAAAAACAAGCTGCACATAGATATTATTTTGCAGAAAATTAAATCAAAATGGAAGGCTTAAGGTTTGAAAGTTCAATCACTTCCTTCATCTTTTTTCAGCTCTATTTTTACTTCTGTTTGAACTGTTCTTTGCTTGTTCTCTGGTTCATATTTTGAGCTGATTAGAACCATTTTTACCTTTGTTTTGACTCAGAAATTAAAACAGATTGGAGTCATTCTTGTTTGGAAACTTCAGTTCATATTTTGAGCTTGTTTGAACCTTTAATTTCTAGCCTAATCTACCTAACTGATAAGCCAAGATTAAATTGTTTGACAAATCGAATTCACTAACCTATTAGTAGTCAATTTAAAACTAATTAGTCATGATTAGGCTGTATGACTAACTAGGAGTGTGTTTTTCAAGAGTGGCATTTGAGCTTGCACACTTTCAAACTTTGTTTCTCTTTTTTGGTATGGGGCTATACCTTTCTTGTTTTTACAATCTGCCCTATTTTCTCTCTCTTCTATTGTTTTTCATATTTTTCTTTTTCTCTTCAAGACAAGAATCAACAACTAACTGAAATGCTCAAAGGCTGAGCTTATTGAGATTCCTACCTACCCTAATATAACTTGGAATATCTAGATGTTTAGCTGATGAAATCTCTTTTCCAGTGCAACCAATCCAGTAAATGATTCCATGATTGGTCCTTTCTCATCTCTTTTGGAAGGCTGGACAAACAGGGCCACTCCCATTCCTTTTGTTTTTCAGTAGCAGTGCTAAAAAATATTCTTGCTTTTGGTAACATACTGCTACTAAAAACCTTTATCCCTTCCTCAAATATCTTCAAGAAATGAGCACAGGGATCTTGAAATAATACCTGGTTGTGAGTGTTTGGAAGATATGTTTCAACCAATATTACCTCTTATTTTTCTTCTACTGGATCAAGATAAAGATTTTCTTGAGAAAGAAAAACTTCCTCATCTTCATTATCATCTGAACTGGAGGACTCATCATATATTGCAGTGTTTTCCTCCTGTAGCCCTAGTAAGCTCTGGTTCAGTGGACTGTACTCTATGAAGAGATCATCATATTCTTGAGCAGGGGTATCTTTTATTACCTCAATATTTTCAGGATAAGATTCCTCATATTCGTCCTGCTCAAGAAACTCCTCTTTCTTCTCAACCTCATCATCACAACTGATAGATTGCTAACTCCCAATTATGTGAAAGCTATTTCTGATGAATTCGACTGGCTGATTGCTTCTTTCAAGCTAATTATAACGAAATTCATGACACCAATCGACTACTGGTTGCCCTGCATGATTAGTTTCTGTTTGGAGCTCATCATCATCATCAGATTAATCAGAAGTTGAAAAATAATTAGTATAAACAATTTCACCAATCAAGCATATTGGGTTATCAGTTTGTTATTTTAGCTGATCTACAAGTTTATTTTCTGTTTCTTGTAGTGGTTGAGTTTGTATTTGGTCAGGAGAAAACATAGGTTGCTCTGGATAATCAACATCAGTATCAACCTCATGCCTATCCAATATTTTATCAATTATGTACATTATTTTTGCAGTTAGGTCCAATAATGTGTTTAGTTTAGCTTCTTTGTCCATACTTGGATCCATATTTGTAATCAGAGGTCACTGTATCTTTTCAACCAGTTTAGAGTCTTCTACCAGTGGAGTCATTAGGTATTTTGGGATTGTGGAGTCTCCAGGTGGAATATTTTGAACTTTTTTGTCCACAAACAACATGATTGGGTTTTCTTAATGCATTCCCAAGGGAGTTTACAAGGACTAGTGAAGTAATAGGCCTACTGGAGGCCAGTGGAGTCGCCAGGTGGAAAAGTTTTAGCTTTTGTGAAGGTCAAATGTTTTATGGTTCCACCACCATGTTTATTATGAAGCCAAACTAAATATTTTTGGGTTTTTCCGAGTTTTTATGGTTGTTTGAAAGACTAATGAGTTTATAAAAGCTTGACAAGCAACTATGAACTCAGTCGTCCCACCGTGATCACCATTATGTTGGTGTCCCGTGTTTTGATAGTTTGGAAAATCAAAAGAAAAGGCAACATCATAACCAATATTTAGAGTTACAGGATCTAGTCCTCCTATTCTCAAAGAGGGATCTCTCAAATGTGTGTTTTGCAAAGGTTTATCTTGTGTGCCTTTAGTGTTGGTTTTAGACTAGTTATTAAGTGCAGGTGTTTGTTTGTTTGTTTGGTTGGAATTGATACAGCAGAACCTAAAAGGTCTGGGAAAGATAGATAGAAAGGGGAAATGTCAGCTTCATTGGGCAATGGATTCAAAATAAGGTCATGACAAACTTATCAATGGATATGGGATATCAAAGGGAAAATCTAACTTGGCCGCAGGATCCTTTGGTTTTGGAATGAGATGGACATCAATGATTTGGAAAGAGAAGTTTAATTCTCAACAAAGGGAATTTGAAAACACAACTTGAACAATAAAGAGCTATTTGACAGACAGGGCTAACCATTAATTCTACAAATCACACTTTAAGCAAATAATGACTTCAAAACAACTTTTAAAATGAAATCTAAGATTCAGGGAACACCCTATTTCCTCAAAGATTTTATTTCAAATGACTTAGAAAACATTAAATATTCACTGATAATTACAATCATAGAAGAGGGAACACCTAAATACATCTATGATCACAACTATAAAGACCTTTAAGCCAAATTTTCAAGCGAGGACAAGGGGCAAGATCATAACAGACCTCCTTGGCTAATTGTAAACAAAGAAACTTCAAAGGGAGACTTCAATAATAGTCTTTAAGTGGCAACAGATAAGCAGGGAAAACCATAAATCATGCTGAAACCAATTATTCGAACTATTAAGGAAATAAACAAGCTTGAAGACTAAAGAGAGAGATTAAAGACTCTAAAATACTTCAGCAGAAGAAAACATAAAACAATGAAGGACAAACAGGTCTATGGTGCTTCCAAGAGTCATTTCTTAGCCTAAACTTTTCATCCTACTCTAGTAAGAATTTATGGAAAAAAATGAAAATAGGAGAAAAAATTAAATAGTTCAGAATACTTCACCAACAGCCAAACTCATGGATCCAATGATAGAGCCTTCTCAAGAACAAGCATGCAACAACATCATCAGGACTTCCAAGACTTCAATTTCTTCTTCAACTTCAACAGAATATGTATTATTTCAGAGAGTTTTAGTATTACAACTAGTAACCAAAAACCAACCAACCAACCAACAATTTCTCATCTTCTACAGAAGTATTTATAGAAGAATGAGGAGGTGGGATCTGATGAAAGATCTCCTGGGTCAATTAATACAGACTAATGACTTCTCGGCCTTTGAGGGGCTCAATGGAGAAGCGTACAGATATTCTCACTGTATTAATTGATTTACATTTAAGATTAAGCTCGGTGGGAGATTTTGTTGACTTTTAAGGCTCTGTGTCATGTTATAGTAACTCTGCTGATATTTTTTGCATTAAATTTCTTTAGTAGAATTAACTATATGGCTGCGCTGAGGCTAACATCTTCTTTCTGATCAATAACTTCGGCCTTTGTTGGATGCTTGTGGCTACATGTGGCACTGTGGTAGCTAAGAGGAATCAATTTTCCTCTGATGTGGCGGTGGAGGCTTTCTGTCTGATAGATCTTTTTTATTTTCCTTTAATCCTATTTTAATTTGGAGGATTAGGCTTTTGATAAGAGGGCCAATTGCAATCGGAGGTTGGGCTTCGGTCTTTCAATCTACCCATCATTAAAACCCTCCGATGCGATTAAGCGCTCAGATGGCTTAGCGCCTGGTTCTAGGCACCAAGGTATATGGAGGGGAAGTGGTTAAGACTTAGCCCAAGGGGGCTTAAGTCTGTAATAGAAAGAGGTATTTTTAGTGAAATCTTTTGAGGATTTTCTGATGGATTTGGGGGTTTCGGCAGAGTTTAAAAAGGAGTTTTAAACTCTGTAAAGAGGATTTTATGAAGGGGAAAAGGGGAAACAAACTAAAAATGGAGGAATTTCATGGGGAATAAAAGGGTAGAAATGAAGGTTAGTTTTGAGGTGGAAGGAAGGGAAAAGTGGCTTTTGCAGCAGTCTTTTCTCTATGGAATTAGTATAATTTCAGAGTAAAAAATGGAAACAGCAGTGAATATTTGGACAGAGGGCATGATGTCTTCATGAGTCTTCAAGAGATAACATTTTTAGCAATAAACTTGTTCCTTGAAGGCTCCAAAAATGTTTTAGCCAACATTTGATATGACAAATTTTATTGGTGGCTAACACATGGGACAAACCCTATTGCAGTCAATACTATGGGCCAATACCATGGTAAAGACGCATCTTATTTAGGATACCATGGTGCATAAATTTTATGCACTTTCTCTTCTCCATACCCATTTATGTATGCAGCTTTGCTTCACAGAACCCACATCTACTTCTCAAAACATCACCTTCATCATTCCTCTACCTCTAAACTGCTATGCCTTTTTCCAAACTCTCTGTCACATGTGTAATAGCTTGTAGACTCATCCTATTATAATTATGTTGACATATTCATCAAGTAGGTTTCCATCAAGGACAACTCATCAAGTAGGTTCTCATCGAGGACAACACATTTGTCATAATGCCAAAAAAGATAGTGTGTTTTTGAGGTTAGATGCTCAACTTTGGATGAATAATTTTGGAGATCCATGCCCCTTATGAAGAAAATAGGTTGTATGCAACTAAAGGACCAAAATCCACACAGTTCAAGCCTATATGAATATTTGGGCCAGGTGTTATCACAAAAACTGACCTTAATAGACTGCTGATCAAGTAGACTCTGAGTAACACTTTCAAACCAATATTTTAGTTGAGGCTTAGCCTCCTCAACCTGAGAGGGCTCTCTCAATAGGTTTAAGATTTTTGATTAAGGATTAGATGGCTAACTCTAGGAATAAAATGGATAAAAGTGTATAACTGGTTGAATTACTGATTAACAAACATCTATTGGGCTATGGAGTCAAGATATGTTTCAAAAAAACATCAAAGTCAGCTCAACATGGAAGTAAGGCACTTAGAGTTTTAGGTTTATAAAAAAAATAGTAACATAGTGAATAAAACACAGTCTCCAAACATGTGAAGGAAATTAGAGCATTTTCCAATGAATTCTAAGTAACACATGTTCATACCACTATAAATAGGTAGATGAGGAAAACCATAGAGAAATCAAACACCAAAAAATTCTTTGTGAATCCTGAGTAGTAAAGCCAATCTGTATTAAGCTGAAAATACAAAGTCTGCTACAATAACACAGTTTGCTTGCTAATGAGAAAAAATGCCAACCCTGAGGAATTCGACCTCATGTCTCTCATAGAGTCATCATTAAAAATTTTGATTCCCTTATCTATCTTGAAGAGAATTCGAATTTCTAATTTTGACACCTATCTACTCCTAAAACAAATTCTTAATTACAACTGACAGTTAACTGTCTCTTTAGGAGTCCTAATACAAATAGGAGTAAAACTCCTTATCGTGTCTAAAACAACCTTATCTAAGACTAAAATATTCTCTTTTGACAGATACTTCTCCATATCTTCGAATTTGATGATGCCTCCATCCTTGTTGTGAGATCCTGCTGACTCATGTCTTGACTGTCCTAAAAATCAAGGAACACATTTCCTGCATTTTAGCCTTTATCTTCCATACTGATATTCGAATATATTTTTCTAGCAATGCTAACTATTTTAGATATGTGACATGTGCTAAAATTTCCTTGAAACTTCACCCTTCCACCTGTTCAAAAAGAAACCTCGAAAAAGTATAAAGGAGATGGGATATATATGTGCTACGAAAATAGCAGTTGTTTTCGTAGCACAGAATTTGTATTACTTTGAAACATTCCTTTTAACCTTTCATTCATCTTCTTTGAAACTTAAATCTTCATCTGTGATCATTAATCCATCATTAGCAACATCAAAACTTGGAAATCAATTGTTTTTACCCCCAAAACACCTATGAAAAATGCCCAAAATTCACCTACAGTAGTTTCCTAGCACGCTACGAAACTGCTATGTATGCCTCTTTTACACAGTTTTTTCAAAATTTGAAATATTAAGGATATTTTAACTTCTGCAATGATTTCCATAGACCTCAACGGGAAAAACAAGTTGACTTTGAAATGTTTTTTCCTCAAAAAGTGATCTCCTTCTCAATGACAAAACTGATTTAAGATCTATCATTTTTCTGCATTGTTTTTATCAGAAAAATAGGTGTTGGGAAAGAGCTTTTATCTCCTCATCAAAAATGTATTTTGAGAAACTGAATGAGGCTTTTGGATTCCATGTTGGCTTTAACAAAAACCTCTCCTGGTTTTTTTCAATGCCTCTCCTACTACCTAGAAACTGTCTTTGAACAACATGTGTAAAACTGGAAAATTCTGATTTCTAAAAATATGGCTTCAAAGAAAGCCTTGTATCTCCCAACTGGTAACACTTGTGAGAAACGTGAGACATGTTATTTTCACTCGAGATTTTATAAAGAGAAACCTCCTTCAGAATTCTAAAATACTTTTTCTTGTGGCCAGAAACTGATCATGAAGTTGACTACTAAAACCAGAAAACAGAGTTTTTCTCTCAATGATTTTCAGCAATTTCGTAGCGCAAGTTGAGTGATCAATTTAGCCCACCTCATAATGAATTTGAAGAAACTAAGATATTTTTTTTTAGTTAAGTTTGTTAGGAAGAAAAACCTCTTTCAGTTTTCAAAAATTATTTTTCAATTGATCAGGAACCCCTTTGGAAGTTGACTACTAAAACCAGAAAATAGAGTTTTTTAATGAAAAAGGTTGTTTCAGCAGTTTCGTAGCGCAAATCACCTTTTTTGAACTAGATGCACTATGAAAACATGGATTCCTGTATGATTGCAAAAATTTGACCCTAAACCTAATGGAATGAATTCTTAATGGATGATGGGACCTTTAAACCATGGAATAAGGTTGTTAAACTTTGTTTGGAAATGAAAATGAGACTTTTGAGACTCTAACCCTATCAGCTACCCTTTAAAGCATGAAATGACCTAATCACCTATATAATACCATGACTAAAACAAGGTAAACTTACAGAGTTTATTGATCATGGAGTGGACCTAGAAGACTTTATTTGAACTGGCAATATAACCTACCCTTTACCCAGACTTAAAATGACTTTTAGACCTCCTTGAAATCATGACCAAGAGCAGAGTTGACACAATGATGTTTTGAGAATTTTTGGGTGATAAAACCAGGTATGTTGTTCAAGGATGTAGATGTAGAAGAATCCTAAACTTGAACTTGTGGTTAAAATTCCATGTGTTGGAAATATTTCGACCAAGGGGGTCTCCCCAATGTTAAGTCCCAATTATACCTCCACCATCTGGAGCAGGAGCCCCATCTAGATTATTTCCCTGACCACCATAACTCTAATGTTTGCCTTAGGTTCGATGGATAACATAATAAAGTATGCACATAAGCTTTGAAATCAAGAAGTAAGTTGATACTATGAAACACCAATTATAGTGTGTAAAAGGAGACCTTCATGAGAGGGAAATAAGAGTGATTCTCTAGAAGGAAATTAATAGTAATATCCTAATATAGGCACATGAGAACAAGGAAAGATTCATTAGTTATCTATCGAAATAGTCACTACTACATTTGGGCGGAAATTCCGAGGACCGAATCCGAAGGAATGGCTAAAATTGGAAAATGTGTTGGAAGTTAATTTTTTTTTTTTTTTATAAAATCTGACTATCATCAAATATATGACGGTAGTTATATACCAGTCAAATATTCGACGCATGTCTTATCTTGTTGATTATCTGATGGTTTCTTATAATCTCTCCTATCATCGAATATCTTACCTGCATTCTTTGACCGTCAGATATGAGACGTTGTATCCAATATGAAAATATGTTGTCCAATTTCCTACAAATGGTAATTAATTTTTCCATAACTTTCAATTCCACCATTAATGGATTTTTGCACTGATAATGTCTAATATGGGACCGCTTTAGGTTGATCAGTTTGACTAATTAACATAAATATAACATCAATATTATAATTAGATATAATATTACTCATATATAATTAATATATATATTCATATTAATATCTATAATATACTAATATTAATATTAATATTATATTATATGATTATAATATAAATTATATATATAGTTATTAAATATATTATTATAATTTTAATAAACATAAATATGTGTGTGTGTGTGTGTAGAGGCCCTCACATCATATAACTTTGACATAGTTGTTATATATATTAGTTGCAATTGTTTTCAAAGGTTGTAGGCTTATTTTGAGGTTAATTTTTGAACAAAATCATGATTCAAAGTTTCAGGAGAGAAAATGTCACATAACATTCCTCAAGGAGATCAAGGATACATGGGATCAGCATCGAAGACTTCTGACGATGGAAAATGTTATTTCCCTTGTAGGAAATGCAATGGCTTGAGTCCAAAGAGAATTCTAATAAAAGAAGCTAAAAAGCATTGTAGATACTATGGACACGCTGAAGGCGGACATGATTATCATCCATTTGAAAGTTATTTATTATATGTATTTCTATTGTAGATTGCTGTTGAAATTTGGTTACCGAAGGACAGGTGGTTCCCTAAGGCTTTGATCTTTGGCCTAGGGAAAAGTGTCCAAAAAAATTTAATTTTTCTCCTAAAGTGACTTTCTAAATTTATAAAGTCAAATCTAATTTAAAAGTGGCTTTAAGTGATAAAGTTACTAAGTCTAATTTTAAAGTGACTTTAATAAAGTCAATGTGAAATTAGAAAGTGAAAAGTGACTTTGGAAATAAATGACTAAGTGGGTCTTTATTAAAGTGGGGTGAATTAAAAAATAGAAAGTGAGATTTAAATGAGCATTTAATCTCAGCCCTAGATCTAAAGCTATCTCATCCATTAGATTAAGGGATTCCCCAAAAGTCACTTAGGGTTAGGTTAAAGGAAGAAAACGAGGGAAAAGGTCATTCATTCTGTCACGAGCAGATTGAGAGAGGAGGAGAGAAAGCTAAAGAGAAATTTCTGAGTGGAGGGAGATTAGCAAAAGACACACAACAAATCCATACAGTAGGAGGGCACACTTCCCAAGGCAGAAAATCCATACAGTAGCATTTATTGGCACAGTTACCGAGGTAGAAAATATGTACAACAATTTGCATGCATTTCGAGGAAAGGATTGCGTTGTTTTCAAGGAGCAGAATCAATAGTTAAGGACATGGTTTTCGAGGCAGATTTTCTAGGCATGGAAATCGATGAAGGGAATGTTGTCTTGTCCATACAGTTCCATACAAAAAAAAATTGGCACATTTTTCGAGGTAGAAAGTACAACATTTATTGCTGTAATTTTTCCTGTAATTTTATGTTTGCTGTTTGGCACAATTTTTAAGGTGGAAGGTGGCATGAAAATGGAGATAAGTGGTTTTTAGTGTCTGCTGTAATTTTTATTGTGTATTGATGTTCATTGTAAAAGCATTTATCAGAAATAAGAAGAAGCTTTCGAACTAGTTTTCCCAAGAGTTGTAGGGGGTTTTTCTAGTGTCAAAGTGACAAAAAATTAGCGTGTCAGTTTTCTATGCGTGGCTGATTTAATTTTCTGAGCTTTTATTTCTGCATTTCAACACTGTGAAATTTCCAGAATTTGTGTTTTCAGAAAATATTTATTTTTTCCAGCTTGTTGAATGTATGGCTATGGGAATGGGCATTTAACTTTATGGGAGAAATAAGGAGAAACTGAAAACTGGGGTTGGGTTATCAAATTTTTACATGGTATCACAGGTATTTTGCTGAAAAGTGCAGTTTGGGACAACAGGAAGAAAAATTACAGCAAGCTAATTTTTCACACAGAAAACAGTGCCTTTACTACAACATTGTTATTTTCAGCTTATTAGGACATGAAGCATGTCTTTGGGCTTGAGGGTGGAGGATAGGTTGGATGGGCATAGTAACTATAGTGTATGGAAGGAGAGAATGCAGAGCATCTTTGAGGAGACAGAAGTCTGGGGTATAATGGTGCATACCCAACAGCACCCTACGAATGTGCCTACTGATGTTGTTCAGTTGGCAAACTTTAATAAAAATAATAACAAGGGTAAGAGACTGATTCTAGATGGAATCAAAGACCATTACATTCCTCATGTAAGAGGAAAGAGATATGCTCATGAGATGTGGACAGCATTGACCAATCTCTACCAAAGTACCAATGATAACAAGAAAATGGTCCTAATGGAGAAGCTGAAGACCATTAAGATGGGTAAGACTGATAGTGCAACTGGATATCTCACAAAGATTACTAATGTGAGAGATGCATTGGCAATAGTTGGAGAGGTCGTTCCACCCACTGAGTTGGTGCGGATTGCAGTGAATGGCCTTCCCAGTTCATGGCTGAACTTTGCTGATTTGGTTTGTACATGTGAGACACTTCCCACTTGGGAGAGGTTCTGGGATGATTGCATACAGACAAAAATCAGAAAGAGCCAGCTTGGGGCAGCCAAACTAGTTGAGCTAATGAGGATGTAGCACTATTGGCAGGAGGCAAGAAATCCAAGGGAAAGAAGCAAGCTTCCATAAGTGTTGGTGGGGGCAAAGGCAAAGGTAAAGGTAATTAGGTGAACATGCAGAAGGACTATTCCAAGGTGAAGTGTTGGAATTGTCAGAAGATGGGACACTATGCAGTTGTGTGTCTGGAGAAGAAGAAGAAGGGGAAGAACCAGAGCATGGCAGCATCAGCAGAGATAGAGGAATTTATGGATAGCTTTGACCGGGAGTTTGGGTTCATTGATTTTGAGTCCACTAGTACAAGATCACCTGCCACGGAGGTTGAGAGGGAGTGTGCATTTCCCTCCACTATCGGAGCATCTTCAGGTATCTGGTATGTTGAAACTGGGGCTTCACTTCATATGACAAGAGTCCGTGAGTACTTCTCAGAGCTTTTAGAGAGTGGCACTGATATAGAGGTAGTACTCGGAGATGACAGTGTTGTTAGAGCAGTCGGTGTGGGGAAATTGACATTTGATAGGGAACCCAAACCTCCCTTGAAAGTGTCAGATGTTCTATATGTGCCAGGTATGAGGAAGAACCTCATATCCATCTCTACATTGGAGGATAGATGGTATGAGATATTGTTCAATAGAGGACATGTGCTTATATATCCCAGGGGCGCTCTAGCTTATTCAGTTAGAGTGATTGGTGTACACCATTCAAAGGTGTACAAGTTTTCATTTTAGCCCCTTTTGGCATTGAGCAGTAGTATCGGCAGCAAAGTTAGTAGTTCAGAGTTGTGTGAGATTTGGCACTGCAGGATGGGGCACATGTATCATGGAGTTGAGGACATTGTGGGAGATCACTACAGGTGTTTCAGATTTCAATACTGATCACATTGGTAAATGTAGAGGATGTGATATGGGAAAGTTTGCGAAATCCCCTTTCCCCAGCAGTGACAACAGATCGACTGGGATACTTGATTTGATTCATTCCGATGTGAGTAGTCAGATGTCTCATGTTTCCTTGAGTGGATATGAGTATTATGTTTTATTCATTGAAAATCACTTTAGGAGGACCTGGATTTATTTCTTGAAGGCCAACAGTAAAGTCTTCAAGCGGTTTCAGGAGTTCAGAGCTCTTGTGGAGACTCAGACAAGTTGGAAGATCAAGTCCTTGAGGTCGGAGAATGGATGAGAGTACACCCTTGGTGATTTTGTTGAGTATTGTGCGGAGGTAGGCATTAGGAGGGAGTTCATAGTTCCTTACAACCCCCAGCAGAACGGGGTTGTGGAGAGGAAGAACATATCCATCATTGGGGTTGCCAAAGCCATGTTACATGATCAAGGGTTACCATTGTTTTTATGGGCAGAGGCCTGCAACACTGATGTATATTTGTAGAGCAAGATTTTGCATCATGCCTTGGGGCATGTGACTTCAGAGGAGGCTTTTTCTGGGAAAAATATTGATGTTGGTCACTTCCGTATCTTTAGGTGTATTGCATACTCCTATGTACCCAAGGAAAAGAGGACCAAGCTAGAGCCCACCGCAGAGAAGGGTATATTTTTGAGCTACAGTGAGACCTTGAAGGCCTTTCAGATTTATATTCCCGCAAGAGGAGATTTGTTGTCAGGTGGGATGTGAAGTTCGAGGAGGACAGGGCTTTCAGGAGGTCACAGGAGTTAGAGTATCTGGATCAGCTAGACCCTCAGGAGTAGCTGAGTCAGTCGCAAGGATCTAGTGGGTAGGGATTAGGAGGATCTATAGGTATATCGATTACGGTGTCAGGTCCATCAGTGAGCAGTGGCTCGTAGAGTCAGAGGGGTGGTGCTTCGGGCAGCATGCAGAGAAGTCCACAGAGTATTTCACTAGGGAGTCCACTGATGGACAACTCACACAGTAATTTAGCGTCTACAGGTTCAGGCTCAGGCAGGAGGACAACATACAGATAGTCAAGAGTTCAGGCTCCTGATGAGGAGGAGGAGTTTCATTCTCCAGTGGGAGAAGTGTGCTCAAGGAAGAGGAAGCCCAAGTGGCTTCAGGATACCTTGAGAGAGGCCACATCTGTTGCTGGGCCAAAGAGGCTGGTCAGAGAGAACAAACCACCTGATAGGTTTTGTAGCTATATGGCAATGGTTTCCAACATCATTGACTCTGAGCCTTCTAGCTATGAGGAGGCAGCTAGCCAGTAGGTCTGGAGAGAGGCCATGCAGGAAAAGTATTCTTCTATCATGAAGAATGATGTTTGGAAGGTGGTGTTGAGGCCAGAGGGAAAATCTGTGGTTACTTCCAGATGTCTTTACAAGGTAAAGCATGCTACAGATGGCAGCATTGAGAAATTCAAGGCAAGGTTTGTGTCTAGAGGGTTCTCCCAGGTAGAGGGAGTTGATTATGAGGAGAGCTTCGCTCACGTGGTCGATATACTTCGATTCGCTCCACTATATCGATAGCAGTAGAGATGGGTTGGAAGATCCACTAGATGGATGTAAAAACCAAATTTCTCAATGGATTCATATAGGAGGAGGTGTACATTGAGTAGCTATAGGGCTTTGAGGTGCATGGGAAGGAGTCCCATGTGTGCAAACTGAAGAAGGCCCTTTATGGCTAGAAGCAAGCTTTCAGAGCATGGTACTCCAGGATAGATACATACTTGCAGGAGATGGGTTTCACAAAGAGTGATGCAGATCTGAACCTTTACTTTATTCTGATAGGTAAGGAGCCTCTCATTCTGGTGTTGTATGTGGATGACTTGGTCATTATAGGTGTAGAGAGACTCATAGAGAGCTGCAAGAGAGATCTTGAATTGGAGTTCGAGATGAAGGACATTGGCATAACGCATTACTTTTTGGGTTTGGAGGTGTGGCAAGAGGAGGGGCATTTCTTCCTCGGGCAGGGGAAGTATATTGTGGACATCCTTGGTAGATTCCACATGGGGGATTGTAGACCCATGTCAACACCGATGATCACCAACTGGAAGAAGCTTCACGCTTCAGATTCTGAGTTGGTGGATCCCACATTGTATAGATAGCTGATTGGTTCCTTGATGTATTTGTTCAACACTAGACCAGATATATTTTTTGTAGTCAACACGATGAGCCATTTCATGTGTGAGCCTAGGAGGGTGCATTGGGTTGCTACAAAATACATTTTGCGGTACTTGTAGGGGACAATGGATTATGGTTTGGAATATAGGCAGGGGGATGGAGTGAGATTGGCAGGTTACACTGATTCTAATTGGGCAGGTTGTGCTTCTAATAGGAACAGCACTTTAGGGTGTCGTTTTGGATTGGGTTCGGCAGTGGTGTCATGGTTCAGCCAAAAGCAGCAGTCAGTAGCATTGAGTTCAGTGGAAGCAGAGTACATGGCAGCCAGTTTAGCTAGTTATGAGGCCATCTGGCTTCAAAATATGTTTTTTGGCTTATTTGTTCAACCGTTGAGACCTTCAGTGATATACTGTGATAATCAGAGTTGCATTAAACTCAAGGAGAATCCAGCATTTCATGACAAGTCAAATCTGTTGGCAATATGATGCAGAGTGTTGTCCTTGATGGCAACCCACTGAATGAAGATGAAGACATGAGACTGTTGACATGTGTTGTCCTTGATGGAAAATCACCTGATGAAGTTATTCTTGTCTTGATGAACTTGGTAAATGATGTAAATCTGATGTGATATGATGTTTGTTAGCAATATGGTGCTGAGTGTTGTCCTTAAATGGAAACCCTCTTGATGAAGATGATGACAACTTACTTGATGAAGTTTGTGCTTGATAGAGTATGTTCTTGATGAAGAAAATATGATGTATCTACAGTGTGTACAGAAGGCATTGAAGAAAGGAATTCAATATATGCTAGATCTATGATGAAAAGAGTATGTCTCAAGGCATACGCGGACATGTCTGGTGGGCTGCGTATGCACGCGGGAAAGAACGTTCCAAGTCACGTATGGGAAAAAAGCGCTCAAAAGTGCAAAACCAGGGTAACCACCATGGTATTGACCCATTGTATTGGGTAATGACTGCCTAAATGACCCCGTGCAGGAATAACACTTAAGTAAAGTAGTTTTGGGCTCACTTCGTATTGTTTTGGCTCATGGTATTGAAAAAGGATAAACCTATATAAGGAGAAGAAATTCATTGTGCAAATCATACGTGTGGGTGCAAGATGTCTGAGCTTGAATAAATACTTCTCTGTGAAGTATATCCGTATGGAAAGGGTAAAGGTTTGATGATAGATCTAAATCTATGATGCACCTATGAAGAAATGAAGGAATATCTAGATCCGGAATGTATTTGTATCTCTGCTGCAGATTCCGTTTATGGAAGGCTTAGATCCGAGATGAGGCGATCATCTGTCCGAAGTAAAAAGGGTAAATCCGAACTGAATATCTATCCGAAGAAGTATGTCAGTTTACAATGGTTGAAAATCTATACGCTAGTTCGCCGCAGAGGAAGCGCGTATATACGCGGCTTTGCTGAAGAGAAAGCGCGTATGTGCAGTGAAATTAGTACAGAGGTATACGCTGGTTGATGTGGACGGAAGCGCGTATATACGTGACATCAGTGAAAAGAAAGCGCGTATACAAACTAGGGTTTGCTGAAGCATGGGGTATGAAATCTCTGATCTGATCTGCTCTATTTTAGCTATCTGTTTTTGATGTTTGACTGTGCTTAAATGTATGGAAAGGGTCCAGTCTGAAAATATGATGAAATGTGGCCTACAAGTTGTGCTCTTTTGAAGTTGTTGGATCCAGTGTGAAAATTGATGAAACGTTGTCCATAGAGGTGCTGAGGGTTGTAGCCTTCAGTCAGGGGGTTGTAGCTCCCTTCCAGGTGAGGCTGGTAAACGAGATCAGGGGGTCGTAGCTCCCTTCCAGGAGAGGCCGGTAAATGAGTCAGGGGGTTGGAGCTCCCTTCCAGGAGAGGTCAGAACGAGTCACTGTGGGGTTAAGCCTTCCGGGGAGAGGTCAAACAAGCGGTGGGTGCCTGCGTGCTGGTAGGAGTCTGCACCAACACATATGTTGTAAGATGTTTTCTCTATAATAAAATATTGAAGGCTGAGCAACTGCAGCGGTGGTTTTCTCCCGACTTGGGTTTCCACCTAAAAGTCCTGGTGTTCATGTGTGATGTTTTGTGTGATGGTTTATTCTGTTGTTACTACACATGTTTACTGTTAACTTAACATCAGATGATTGAATAGTGCAAAGAACCAAGTTAATAAATATCTGCATATTTAGATATCTGCTAATACGCGAGTTTCATGAAGGATACGCGCGTATATACGCGAGTTTACTAAAGGAAAGTAGCATATGGGTTTTAAAGAGTGCAAAAGTAAAAAGTTTTGAATATGCTGTAAATACTGATTCACCCCCCCCCCCTCTCAGTATTTTTCCCAACAATTGGTATCAGAGCAAGTCCTTCTGCAGAAGTTTGATCGCTTGAAGGAGATCCGTCACAATGGGAAAGAAGGAAAAGAAGAAGGCTACTCAAAGCAAGAAGAAGTCTCAGAAAACATGTATCGCAGAAATTAAAGAAGATGAATCAGATAGTGATTGGGGTCATTGGAATACTCTTATTGGTGCAAACAATGATGAAGATAGTGAAAATTATGTTGTGGACCTAGAAGAAGTTTTCAAAGATCAACAAAGATTAGTTAATTAGAAGAAAAATGGACAGATAGAAACAGGTATTGATCGTTGTTCTTGTATTTTACTTAACTATATGTGCAAAGGTTATGATAGTGAAAGTGACAGTATGGATCTAGAAGAAGCTGTCAAGATTAAAGATGAAGATCAGCAAAAATCATCTAAGGAGAATGAATCTATAGACAAGTATCAAAAGTTTCATGCTTATGCATCCAATCGAATGAAAGGACTTGAAGCAGATCTGGAAAAATCAAATAAGAAGAATGAAAGACTTGAAGCTGAAATCATCTCTCTTAGGGAAGATCCGAAAATATCAAAGAAGAAGATGGCAGAACTCGAAGCAGAAAACATTTCTCTAAAATCAGATCTGGAAAAATCAAAAAGGAAGAATGAAGGTCTCGAAGCTGGAATCATCTCTCTAAAAGCAAAACTTGAAGCATCAAGTAAGAAGAATGAGGAACATCTACAATCATTTGAAAAGGAAGGACTTAAAGCAGAAATAATCTCCCTCAAATAAGACCTGGATAAATCAAATAAGAAGAATGCAGGACTTGAAGCAGAAAACATGTCTCTGAAAGTAGATCTCAAAGCATCAAAGAAGAAGAATGAAGAGCTGCAACAAACATGTGAAGAAAACGAAAATTGGTTGAAAGAAGAGATTCTAAATCTGAAGGATCAAGTAGAAGATGGAAGAAGGAAAGAAGAAAGCATGACAAAGCAATGTCAAGCCCTGGAGGTTGAGGTAAACATTCTCAAAGGTAAATTAGAAGAAAAGGTTAAACTTTTGAGGTTTCAAGATAGTACTAAGATTCTGGACAACATTCTTAGTAGTCAAAGGTCTCCTTCTATCAAACTTGGTCTTGGTTTCCATGAAACTGTTAAAGGAGAATCTAGTTCACAAGGAAATGCTAATGATTCAAAGGAAGTCAATGCAAAATCTGAAGTGTTGAAAGAAACAAAAGGTCAACCAACAGTCATGAATTCTCAAAGGAAATCATTCAATAATGGTGAATTCTTTAGATGTCATAATTATGGGCATGTTGCAGCAAATTGTAGGAGAAGATCATCTAAGCCTTAAACAAACAGTTCCTACATAGAAAGGTACTCTGGTTTCTTCAAGGGATATTGTTTTTCATGTAACAAATATGGACATAAAGCAGCTGATTGCAAAAGGAGGAAGATTAGAAATACTCATTATGATTCTTATGTTTATTTCTCTGGCCACATGAGATGTTATGCTTGTAACAAGTATGGACATGTAGAAAAAGAATGCAGGATGAACAGATCTGGGAAAGTGGACAATTTTCAACACACAGTTGGAAAGCTCAAGAAAATTTGGAAAAAGAAGGAGGACCGGTCAGAAACGTAGGGAATATTGACCCTACTGCAGTCATCAGCTTCTGAAGATTACTTCTCTTAATGACTGCAGAA
Organism: Pinus albicaulis; assembly: GCA_034641835.2. Lineage (NCBI taxonomy): Eukaryota > Viridiplantae > Streptophyta > Pinopsida > Pinales > Pinaceae > Pinus > Pinus albicaulis. Next base: position 154,354,691 of record CM076582.1, on the reverse strand, counting down.
GTGATGTGTGATACATTATGGAGCTTAGTAATGTATCGTCACAGGGGGAGCGATGTATGATGATTCTCATGGTTGATTTGATTTTTCTGGTTATATGTATTTATGTCAGAACATATGATATGAAAAAGACAGGTACAGGAAGGAAAATTTCAGGGGGAGATGAAGGAATAAGAAAATTTCTATGCTTCACTTTCCATACGCGGGTTCTATAAACAAAAGTCGCGTATACACACGAGTTCCATCAGACACAGTCGCGTATGCATTAATGATAAAAGAATTGGGATGACAGCTGAGGATCAGGAGCAAAGGTTCAGGAGGAGCATCAGTCTGACTGCTGATGATTGCACTGTTAACATTATTCTGGTTATATTCATGCTAATAAAATGATACATGGCTTCTTGTGATGAGATTAGGAATAAGCCCTGAATGCTTGTTGGTAAAGAGTATCTTTTGTTTTCACACATGGATAAGATGGAAGGCTTTTGATTCAGAGATGAGGACAGAGCATGTAGAATGCATGAAGATATTGGTGATATCAGATCATGTGGTTGACTGCTTGATTGACTATTGAAAAAGTTGTTCTAAATATGATAATTCCTCTTGGGAAGAATATGTTGATACTGCGAAAAGGTCTGAAGGCTTGATTATTGATGTTCTCATGCTACACCTGTTGGAATGCACTTGAAGTCATGGATACATTGTCTTATCCTTCTTCTCTCAAATATTTGTTGATACAAGTCTATGTTGTTTGCTCATGCTATATTTCATGATGATTCCCACATATGTTTCTACAAAGAAGAAATGGAAAGTTCAGACAAGAGATTGAGTTGATAAAGCTGACTTCAACAGAAAGACACTATGATGATGATGGAAACATAAGACCCGGTCACAGGTTGATGATTGAAAAGGAACTAGTAGTGGTGCATTCTTTGTCGAGTCCCGATTGGGAATCTGGGTTCAGCAAGAAACAATTTCTCAGATAGAAGTTTGGAGTAGTCTCTGCTATGCCAAGAATCAAATTTGATTAAAACTCAGGAGATTAATTTGTATATGTGGATTTCCTTGAATACAGTCGCGTATATACGCGATTTCATACAAACAAAACCACGTATGTGTGGTTGATGAGAAATTGTCTGGGTTAGCATGTCTATATTCCTGTTTGGAATCTCTGATGTTGTTTGAAGTCTCTGAGGAGCACTGGTTCAGGGGAAGCAGCAGGTTGAATACCAATGATTGCATTGTTGGCACTATGACTGCTTATTCTATGATGATGGCTTAATACATGGTTTATTATGATGAGATTTTGAGATCTGGTTGCTGAAAAGTATCTTGTGTGCTCACACATGGATGAATTGGAAGTCGTTTGATTCAGAAACAAGAATAGATCATGCAGAGTTTGTTACTATGGCTGAGATCTTTTCCCTACATATGTTACTTCATGATAAATCTTAAAGATCATGGTGATATTGGACCACATGGATGCTTGACACATATTTGAAGATGGTGTTCTGGTATGATAATTTCTCTTGGTAAGAATGTATTGATGCTGCAAAGAATCTGAAGGCTTGGTTACTAATGTGCTCATGCTACAACCGTTAGATGACGCTGGAAGACACAACTACACTGTTCTATCTATCTGTATTCCAGGGAAGCATTCAAATATCTCAGAAAGAAGTTGAACACTGTCTTTGCCTCACAAAGGATCAGATCTGGTTAAAATATAGAAGATGGTATTGGATACGCGGATTTCCTGAAAAACAGTCGCGTATATACGCGAGTTCATGCACAGAAAACTGCGTATGTCTGATTGCTGACATTTTTCTGCTTGGAGTCAGCTCTCTTCAGCACAGCTGCAGTGCTGTTTGGTATCTCTGATACTGTTTGGTATCTCTGGTGGTATTCCAGTTATCACAATTCTGTTTCTAATGTTTTGATGAAGATGCTTTGATAATTTGTTGGTGAAAGTGTTCAGGATGCACAAACTAAGGGGGAGCCTTAGTCATATGAAAAGGATGCATGGATGCACAGATTCAGGGGGAGCATTAGCTTTGCTGAGTATAATGCATTGTTGGCATTATGATGGTTTTGAAATATGTTCTCTTTCTTGAGGACTTTCTGGTGTTGGTCATAAATGGTCATATTTGTAATTTGGTGAAAAGGTCATGCTGAGACCCATGAAGTAAAATTGTAATATTCAGTCATGTAAGGACTTGTCAAATTTGTAAACCCACTTGGTTGGGTAGCTGAGTCAAATTTTGTAAACCCACTTGGTTGGGTAGCTGAGTTGAAATGTGTAAACCCACTTGGTTGTGTACTTGAGTCTCATATGTAAATCCACTTGGGTGGATATTTGATGTAAGTATGAGTCTTTGGTGATAGGAAATTCATAGAGTCATGTACTCCATTGGAAATTATGTTTGAAGATTCAGCATGAACTCAGGGGGAGCTTGGTCACTTCAGTATATATCAGATATGCAGAACACTTCTTCCACATGAAGAGAAAAGGGGGAGAGTGTGTTGGTTTTGATCCGCCCTTTGCCCTTGATGTCAAAGGGGGAGAGTGACATGGTGTTTGAATGAAGAGAAAGAATGGTGTTAAAAATGGAGAAAGTGACATGGTGTCATTATATGCTTAATGTACCTATCTGGTGTGGTAACGGTAACCAAACACCATCGTGGTTGCCATCAAGTCCAAAGGGGGAGATTGTTGGCAATATGATGCAGAGTGTTGTCCTTGATGGCAACCCACTGAATGAAGATGAAGACATGAGACTGTTGACATGTGTTGTCCTTGATGGCAAATCACCTGATGAAGTTATTCTTGTCTTGATGGACTTGGTAAATGATGTAAATCTGATGTGATATGATGTTTGTTAGCAATATGGTGCTGAGTGTTGTCCTTAAATGGAAACCCTCTTGATGAAGATGATGACAACTTACTTGATGAAGTTTGTGCTTGATAGAGTATGTTCTTGATGAAGAAAATATGATGTATCTACAGTGTGTACAGAAGGCATTGAAGAAAGGAATTCAATATATGCTAGATCTATGATGAAAAGAGTATGTCTCAAGGCATACACGGATATGTCTAGGGGAAGTCGCGTATGCACGCGGGAAAGAACGTTCCAAGTCGCGTATGGGAAAAAGCGCTCAAAAAGTGCAAAACCAGGGGTAACCACCATGGTATTGACCCATTGTATTGGGTAATGATTCGTCTAAATGACCCCGTCCAGGAATACCATCGGAAGTAATGTAGTTTTGGGCTCATGGTATTGTTTTGGCTCATGGTATTGAAAAAGGGGCTCGTGGTATTGAAAAAGGGTAAACCTATATAAAGAGAAGAAATTCATTGTGTAAATCAGGGGTGTGGGAGCAAGATGTCTGATCTTGAATGAAGACTTCTCTGTGAAGTATATCTGTATGGAAAGGGTAAAGGTTTGATAATAGATCTGAATCTATGATGCACCTATGAAGAAATGATGAAGCAGAATATCTAGATCTGGAATGTATTTGTATCTGCTAGATCTGTTTATGGAAGGCTTAGATCTGAGATGAGGCGAACATCTGTCTGAAGTAAAAGGGTAAATCTGAACTGAATATCTGATCTGAAGAAGTATGCTGCTCTATAATAATTGAAGATCTATACGCTAGTTCGTCGCAGAGGAAGCGCGTATATACGCGGCTTCGCTGAAGAGAAAGCGCGTATGCGCAATGAAATATGTACAGAGGTATACGCTGGTTTATGTGAACGGAAGCGCGTATATACGCGACATCAGTGAAAGGAAAGCGCGTATGCAAACTAGGGTTTGTTGAAGTCTGTGGTAAGAAATGTCTGATCTGTTCTGCTGGTTTACTGATATCTGTCAGTGAGTTATATGTATCAGTTTCATGTTTGACTGTGCTTAAAAGTATGGAGTGGGTCCAGTCTGAAAATATGATGAAATGTGGCCTACAAGTTGTGCTCTTTTGAAGTTGTTGGATCCAGTGTGAAAATTGATGAAACGTGGTCCAAGGTGGTGCTGAGGGTTGTAGCCTTCAGTCAGGGGGTTGTAGCTCCCTTCCAGGTGAGGCTGGTAAACGAGATCGGGGGTTGTAGCTCCCTTCCAGGTGAGGCTGGTAAACGAGATCGGGGGGTCGTAGCTCCCTTCCAGGTGAGGCTGGTAAACGAGTCAGGGGGTTGGAGCTCCCTTCCAGGAGAGGCTGGTAAACGAGCGCAGGTGGGTGCCTGCGTGCTGGTCAAGTCTGCGCCAGCACACATGTTGTAAGATGTTTTCTCTATAATAAAATATTGAAGGCTGAGCAACTGCAGCGGTGGTTTTCTCCCGACTTGGGTTTCCACCTAAAAATCCTGGTGTTCATGTGTGATGCTTTGTGTGATGGTTTATTCTATTGTTACTACACATGTTTACTGTTAACTTAACATCAGATGATTGAATAGTGCAAAGAACTAAGTTAATAAATATCTGCATATTTAGATATCTGCTAATACGCGAGTTGCATGAAGGATATCCGCGTATATACGCAAGTTTACTAAAGGAAAGTAGCGTATGGGTTTTAAAGAGTGCAAAAGTAAAAAGTTTTGAATATGCTGTAAATACTGATTCACCCCCCCCTCTCAGTATTTTTCCCAACAAAATCATATCGGGATCAAATATCATTTCATCAGAGACTATGTTTAGAAGGGAGCTGTGAAGCTTGAGTATATTCCCACTGATGGGTAGGCTGCAGATATTCTTACCAAAGCCTTACCACGGGGCAAGCATGTCTACTTCAGAGACAAGATGGGTGTGGTGAGGAACACCTTCCTCGGTAAGAGGGAGTGTTGAAATTTAGTTACCGGAGGACAGGTGGTTCCCTAAGGCTTTGATCTTTGGCCTAGCGAAAAGTGTCCAAAAAAATTTATTTATTTTCCTAAAGTGACTTTATAAAGTTATAAAGTCAAATCTAATTTAAAAGTGACTTTAAGTGATAAAGTTACCAAGTCTAATTTTAAAGTGACTTTAATAAAGTCAATTTGAAATTAGAAAGTGAAAAGCGACTTTGGAAATAAATGACTAAGTGGGTCTTTATTAAAGTGGGGTGAATTAAAAAATTGTAAGTGAGATTTAAATGAGCATTTAATCTCAACCCTAGATCTAAAGCTATCTCAGCCATTAGATTTAGGGATTCCCCAAAAGTCACTTAGGGTTAGGTTAAAGGAGGAAAAGGAGGAAAAATGTCATTCACTTTTTCATGAGTAGATTGAGAGAGGAGGAGAGAAAGCTAAAGAGAAATTTCTGAGTGGAGGGAGAGCAACAAAAGACACACAGAAAATCTGTACAGCAGGAGGGCACACTTCCCAAGGCATAAAATTCGTACAGTAGCATTTATTGGCACAGTTACCGAGGAAAAAAATCCATATAGCAGTTTGCACGCATTTCGAGGAAAGGATAGCATTGTTTTCAAGGAGAAAATCAACATTTAAGGGCACGATTTTCGAGGTAGAATTTCTGGGAACATAAATTGAGGAAGGGACTATTGTCATGTTTGTATAGTTTCGTACAAGTCATTTTTGGCACGTTTTTTGAGGTAGAAAGTACAACATTTATTGCTGTAATTTTTCCTGTAATTTTTTATTTGTTGTTTGGAACGATTTTCAAGGTGGAAGGTGGCACGAAAATCGAGATAAGTGGTTTTTAGTGGTTTTTGTAATTTTTACTGTGTATTGTTGTTCACTGTAAAAGCAATTATTAGAAATAAGAAGAAGCTTTCGAACTGGTTTTCCCCAAGATTTGTAGGGGGTTTTTCCAGGGTCAAGTTGACCAAAAATCAACGTGTCAATTTTCAATGTTTGGCTGATTTAATTTTCTAAGTTTTTATTTCTACACTTCAGCATTGTGAAATTTCCAAAATTTTTGTTTTTAGAAAATATTTATTTTTTCCAGCTTGTTGAATGTATGGCTATGGGAATGGGCATTTAATTTTATGGGATAAATAAGGAGAAACTGAAAACTGGGGTTGGGTTATCAAACTTCTACAATTGCTTTTTTAAATGTTTATATATATATATTATTATTATTTGATTATTTTCGATAGGGTCGTTTAAGGGGCTAGGTAAAGTTAGGGGCTAATTATTTTATGGGCTTAGGGATAAGGGGTTATTGTTTAAGGGTTTAAGGGTTAGGGGTTAAGGTCTTAGGGGTTAGGTGTTTAAGGGCTTAGGGGAATGGGGTTAAAGTGTTAGGTGGCTAATGTATATTTTTTAGAGGGTTAATTTGGACTAGAGGATTTACAGGTTAATCATGGGTTTTTATGGATCATTATTAATAAGTATTTAAAGTGTATTATGAAAAATGTGACATTAAGAAAGAATACGAAATTACAATGATGAATGCAAAATAATATCAATATGTTTTTTGTTATGGTCGTGACTATATATCTTAGAAAGTGTCTCACTTCCTACATGTGAAGAAAAGTAACATCTTCTTATATTTTTTCAACATATTCTTAAATATCTTGATAATATGCACAAGCATCATCATTGATTTGTTGTATTTGTTTCTTGGTTTCACCTAAGTTGTATTTCTCTTTGTATTTGTTGTCTTTGTTTTCCTTATATATTATATTTCTAAATTGTTGTAATTTATACATTTCAATATTTGTTATATATACTAATATTACTTTATTGATTGTAATTGTATAGTATTGACCCCTAGGGCATCACTCGATGAGGAAGAGGTGGTTGTAGTACAAGCACTTATTCAAGAACATGGAGTGATTAATATTGAGGATCAAAGTAATGATCCTATGAAAAAAGATAAAGATGTTGATAACATAGTTGAGGAATATGGGACAAATAGATTGATCTAGGAGCCATTTAATAATGTTGGAGTGAATGATGATGACAACCAGTATGATTACCATGATTTTGATTTACCTATAGTTGAGAGGGAAGCTACACCTCTTTATGAAGGCTCAAAACCAACTCTTCTCTCTACTCTATTGTTGTTGGTCAACTTAAAGGTGGTGAATGGTTTGTCAAGCACATGTTTGACAAAACTCCTAAGGTATGTAATATATTTTGTGACATTTAGTACTATATACATGATAAAGCAATTATTTGTTCTGTTGTTTGTAATGTTAGTACGTTGATATGCATCATTTCATTTATTTGTAACATTTGGATGCAATACGTATGATTAATATTATTTAGTACATTAACCAATATAACTTTTTTTTAGGTTGTAGATCATTAGGTGAATTTATGTTACCACTGTCAAATGTTTTACCTCGTACGTACGAATATTTACATTTCGTTATGAAATATATTGGAATGGATTATCAAGCTATTCATGCATGCCCTAATGATGATATTCTCTATTATAAATAACATGCATTGAAAGACAAATGCCAAAATGTGATGAGAATAGATATCAAACTGATAAAGTAAAAAAAGGTTCCTCACAAGGTTCTTCGTAATATTCTTATAATTCCACGTCTCCGATAAATTTTGAGGTGAAAAATCATAGCAGAACTTATGGATTACCATGCAAGGAATAGAAGTGAAGATGGTGTTCTTCAAATGTCTGCAGATAGATCTGGATTGAGGAATATAGAGAAAAAGTAGCCAGATTTTAAAAGAGAACCTCGTTGATCCAGACTTATGTAGGTACACAATAAAATAAAGAAATAAAAATAACCACATAGATGCAGTAAAAATAAAACTTCATTTAATTAATATCAAATAACTTAAATATGCTTGCAGACATAATGGAAATAAACTAGCTCGGGTGATGGTAGTTTATCTCTGAGAATAGATGTGGAGGCTAAATGCCTATGCACTGTGTTACAATGAGGCAAAAGGGCCTTTTTATTATTGAACAACATGAGAAAACCCTAAAAAACCAAAACCCTAACCCCAGCAGATAGAACGCCAAGAGTTTATGGGCCTCATTGGGGTCAATTCGGCAGTCAACTTCCCGAGGTCGTAACTTGGTCATATTATCTATGTTTGGTGCATACAATATATCATCAGAAATATCTCTATAAGTACTACAATATTTTCCACAAGACCCTGCCTACAACTATTGGCCTAAGGCGAACCTCAAAAAAACTCTGTTTAGGGGGTTGAAACTACTTCGGAAGTTCAGGACCCGAAAAACTACTCAAAATAGTAAATGCTGCTATAAATAATGAAATTCGTGAAACCGACTGGAGTTCAAGGTGGAATAGGTGGGAGGCCATCAATATCTACCAAGATAATTCCTCCCCCCTTAGGAAGCAATGGTCCCCATTGCGTGCAGAGCTTCCATGAGGTAAGGAAATTTATGTTGAACCTGGTGCCTGGTGAACCACTTTCCCTTGTGAAGGAGTTGGTATGCTTTGAAACCCCAAATAGTTGTATCTTCTATTAGCTGGTGTTCTTGATCTATATGTTCATGATCTGATCAGTTGTGTCTTGTTCCATGCAGTCTAGGTTTAACTCTTTTGGTGTGAGTTTTTTTTGCAATGTCGGATGTGTCTAGTAATGGTGGACAGTAGGGCCGAATGCGGTCCACATTGAACACTTGGTGCAGCCCAAGGAATAGTGGAATATTGAGCTCAAAGGCATTGTCCCTGGCAGCCTTGGTGATGGTGTATGGCCCATATCGAAGAGGGTGAAGCTTTTGATGGGTTCCAGCGAGACGCTCCTTCTACAAATGTAGCCAAACTTTGTCACCCACCTGGGACTTGCGTGGCACCCGATGTTGATCATGTCGCTACTTGTACTTAGCATTGGCTTTGTCTAATATTTCATGGACCTCTTAGCAGATTTGCTAATTGTGTTCAATGAAGTTGTTCGCCTTATCAGCTTCAGACTGGACATGAGCCGAATCTTCCTAAGTAGTTGCAAATGGTATGGCCACATCAATGGGACATAGTGGTTGGAATTCCAAGCCCACCTGAAAGGTGCTATGGCTAGTTGAGCCATGGAGAGCTCAGTTATAGCTGTATTCGACATAGGGGAGGCTTTCATCCCTGTATTTGGATTTTTCGAGTTGTACATACACAGAATGTGTATGATCATCCTATTAACGACCTTTGTTTGGCCATCAATTTGGGGGTGGAAAGTTGTGGACTTAGTGAGCTTGGTGTCCAACATTGACCAGAGAATTGACCAAACTATAATAAGGAACTTGTTATCCTGATCTGAGATATTAGACTATGGGATCCCAAAATATACCCACACTCGCTCAAGGAAGAGTTTAGCAGTGGATTCCGTTGTGATATTCTTATTGCAAACTATCATAAAGGCCATCTTAAAGAATATGTCGACAACCACAAAAATGCAGTTGTTTTGATGCTTGGTATAAGGAAGGTTCGACATCATGGAGATGGATTCCCAAGCTCAACTAGGGGTATGCATCGGAGTATATAAGCCTTGCTTCTTGATGGTTGGTTTGGAAATTGCGCAAGAAGTGCAGGATCTAATGTACTTCCAAACATCCTATCAAAGGTTTGGCCAATAAAAATACTTCCATATTAATGCCACTATTTTCTCAACCACAAAATGTCCAGTGACTCGGTTGTAGTGTGCTTCCCGAATCATCATGGCACGGTCACGTGAAGGAACATAGAGGTGTCCCAGGTGGCATAACAGTGCATCTTGGAGGTGAAAATATGGAACTTTCTTACCTTCCAGGAGCATCTGGTATGTGTTCAAAATTTTGGAACACTTTTGTAGAGATGTGTCCAACTCGGAGTCTTGTTCCCACAAGAGTCGAGTACAGTGGTTAGCGCCATAATCAGCAATTCGTTGAGGCAGTCTGCAACATTATTGGTGCTTCCCTTCTTATACTTGATGTTCAAATGGAATTGTTTCAAGTATGTGGACCATTTATGATGGCGATCGTTCTGAAACTTCCCTTGTGGCTATATGAACTATAGGGGTTAGTGATATGTGTGGATGATTGTTTCCTTCCCCAAAATGTAATGTTTCCATTTTCGGCAAGCCTGCACAATGGAATACATCTCTTTGCCATAGGTGGGATACTTACAGACTATGTCTAAAATTTTCTCATTGTGATATGCCATTGGATGCCCCTGATAAGTAAGAACTTCTCCAATATCATAGTCAAAGGCATCTGTCTTGATCTCAAATGGTTGCAACAAGTCTGGTAATGTGAGCACTGGTGCAGAGTAGAGGCGATGCTTCAACTCTATGAACGCCTTCTATTGAGATTTAGACCAAAATAATTTTTCTTTCGCTCCTCGCTTGGTGACTTGACTCAAAGGCTAAGTGATATGAGATAACCCCAACATGAACCTATGGTATAAATTGGCAAGACCCAAAAAATTTTGGAGCTCTATTACAATTTTTGGGGCTAGTTAATCCTGAATGACCTGGATCTTGGCTGGGTCCACATGCACCCCCGCTCATCAATGATGTATCCCAAATATTGAACCTAGGTCATGCCTGTTAGCCCCCCCATAAATTTTGACAGGGAAAGTAGGGGGCTAAATTGTTTCTGAGCCTTCAATGAATGCATCTCCCCTGAGACACATCATCCTTGAAGTCTCCTGGGCCTTTGCCTTTGATGATCCCCTCTGCTCGTCTCCATTCTAAAGACCCTTTGATTGCAAGAATTTTTGCTCCTAAAGGCCTTCATTTACTCCCCTTGTACTCTTGCAAAATATCCATTTCATCCTTTTTTCCCTTTGTTAAGGTTCCCCTTTTATTACCCCCATATTTCCCCCCCTAAACCTTCTAAATAATTCCTATGCCCCTCTTAAACCACACATACACCCTTGGTTTAGTTTTATAAACCCTCATTCTTTCTATCGTTACCTTTGTTTGGCCTCAAATTGCATTAAAAAGGGTTAAAAACCCACCTTTAACTTTATAATAGGCCTCAGCCCCTTTCAACTAGCCCCCGCACCCTTTTCCTCCACGTGATCTAACGCCGGAGCCATCCGCCAGCACTGAAAAGCGCTAATCTCCAATGTGTATTGGGTGCAACATCGATCGTTGATCTTATTGATTGGACGGTGATCATTGACCCCGCAACCTTTCGCGTTTCCCCGTTATAACCCCGACAGGGCAATCACCGTCCATTTAAATTGTGATATGATGATTCGAAGTCCGCCCGCCCCTGTGGTCCCCACCAGCGTGCCCGTCCGAAAACAGCTCGGTTTTCATCACACCACCATCCGAGAGCTGATGGTTTTTTCCCATCAGTCGGCGATTCCATACACCTTTCGCCGCGTGTCCCCGCGTACGGGTCCAAAACCGCCCTCCATCGCACGTTATTGTTCGTCCAAATTCGCAGAGCGATATGCATAATATCTGTCCGATCTGTCAGCGCCCATCCAACGGTTGTCGCTCCACTGAGATGCTCGCGATTTAATCCAAGCCAAATGCCCCCCCTGGCCCGCTGTCCATCGCCCTCCGTCATGTCTCCACCATTGATCTCCGCCATGATTGACGGTCTAGATCTGTTGACCCACCATTAACGACCTAGCCATTGCCCAGTCGTGCCACATCATCCCCACGTGTACTCGTCGTACGTCATCCCATGCATCGCATAAATTTGTGAAAATTTCGTGTTTTTAAGGTTTTTCATTCGTATTTTTCTCCGTAGACCGCCAACCTCCACCTGTGCATTTTTCGCCATCTTTCTGCGATTTCTCCTCCATTTCATCATCTGCATGGCCATTTCCTCCATCCACACTGCCTCCATCATTCCCGCCCATGGATTGCTTGAGAATTTTGCTGATTTGCAGGGTTTCAAGTGGGGAAAACTGTCGTGGCTCGTTATCTCTGTCACAGTGGCAGAAATTTTAGAATAGGTCATGTACAGAGATACATTTAGTAAATCCAAGCCCGGGAATGTGATGGACGTGACTGCATTTAAAGAACCGGGCCAGAAAATCTATACAGCTCTCCTGGGGCCATTAAAGACGCAGTTTTTCTCCAACAGATATATAAATGGAAGAGCGAGGAACTTAGGGCAAGCTAATGAATATTTTTGAGCCCTATGCAGAGTATTGAGAGGCAAAGCACTAGATTTAAGACCCCGAGGATCGATCAGAAGATCCTGTGTACGAGTAAAAGATAACATCAGAGTTTATTCCCCAGCAGAATGTTTTCCTTCAAAAAGGGACAGAATGCCCATATAGTTCTTATACTATACATCTTGTTGTTGAGAATTTTCCGCCCTAACAACCGTTCAAAATACTATCAGAAGAATTTGTTACACGGTATGGCAAGCCCTAGCATCATTATTCTACCTTTTTGTGCAATTCACCAGAACACTGCAACGAGTACCAAAGATAAATTCTCAAAAATAAAATCGAATGGAGCCTCGGCCCTCCTACTGTTTCAGAGTTTAATGATGCATTTAAGTTTTCATCTACTCCTGCTATGCTTTTCTCCTATAAGAATTCCCGAGATCAAATTGTAAAAGGTTGTTGTTCGGCTGCTTGCCGTTGTAGTTAGAGGTATTCATTCTGATTGTTAGAACAGTCTTGGGAGGGAGTAGCAGAGTAGTGTTATGTAATAGGCTGGGAGGAGAAAGTTTGGATTGTATTAGCCATTGAGCTAAGTGTACATGACTGGTTTTGCATCAATTAATCAAGCACATTTCACAGGATCCTGGTCTATTACTATTGGTGATGTTTTTCTCACTTTGTTTATTACATTTTCATGTTGTTCATTGGTCTTCTGGCTTGCATCAGAAATCTGGCATAGGACTTGCCCTTGTAAGGCACCCTATGCTTCTACTCTCCTTGCCTTAGATTTTTTCTGCTTATGTGTTATCTAAGGGTTTTTTTCAGTTAATTTAACCAGTGTAGTGGATGTCATTGCCTACTAGCTGATGTATGGATTAAATAAATCTGTCCTTGGATGTTCTTGTTGGGTTTAAGCTGGAAGATTTGGGAACACTGGGGATTAGAGTTAGCCCTGTCCACTAGGATCCTTGTGCGACCAGCTGGCCCTTCTAAGATCCCTTTATTAAACCTATCTCTGTTTTTCCCCTTTGCCCCTCCTTTGAAAGTTGTCTTTGAGTATGTCCAAGCAGGCCTAGAGTTAAATGACCTCTGACTTGATCTATAGACAGAAATTAGGTTGTTTCCCTTCTTTCACTTTCTTTCCTTAATGTTCCATTCCACCATCTATCTAAGAAGATCCTTTAGTATAGATGACTTGCCCTTTGGAAGCCTTGGCTAGTTGTTGCAAGTAACTCTCCTTTCATGACCCCATAACCCAACGGATGGCACTTTCTTGACCCATCCTTTTTGCTGAAACATCCTGTTGCTTTGTTCCTTTCCTTCCAATACTTTCTCAGTCCATGATCCCATGACCAACCCAGCAACCAACCAACCAAATCATTTAAACCCCCCTTTGTGTTTCATAACTAGCCTAACATATTAATTAGAGCTTCAAAGATATATCATTCTTTTTTTTATTGGAGAGATCCCTCTCCAGGTCCAAGAGGGCTAGATCCTAGGGCTCCAAAGTGGTTCTGATGTTGTCTCATCTTTTGGTCTTGCCAATCTAGCAAAAACATGGGAACCCCAACATAATGGCTACTCCACTGGGGAATGAGTGCATTTCACCTTGAAACATTCTTAGGCACTCAGAAACCCAAGACCTCTGGTTAGATTGGCATTCATTGCTGATGGTGGACAGTGTCCTGCTTCAAACATTTATATACATCCACCTGGCGACTCCACACTCCATAATTCCCAAAAGACCAAATGACTCCACTAGTAGAAGACTCTGAACTGGTTGAGAGGAAGCAGTAGCCTTCTTTGAAAAAGCATGAATCCAAACATGGACAGGGATACAAAGTATGATGCTTTGTGTGATCAATTAAATGAATTAACTGAAACATTTGGTAAAGTGCTGGAGATGTATATGGCTAATCTGAATGCAAATGAGGATTATTTAGAATAGCCCATGCATCTTCCAGAGCAAGAAAAAACTTAGGACTTTGAAGATGAGCAAGACATGTATGATGCCCAAGAATCTGTAGAAGTTGAAGAGGAAAGTGATCAGGAACTGCCTGATTGCGCTCCTATGCCTTGTATCACGCTGAATAGAGAATAACAGGACCTAATAGCGAAAGCTAATAGGGAAAGCTACCTGGAGGAAACAAGAGATCACATAGAGGAGGCAGAATCTGATATGGAAGAAGAGGCTCAAGAGAACATCCCGCCTCCCAGTCAGCTAACACAAGAGAAAGAGGACTGCTGCTCTTCTGTCCATGATGAGAGGGAAACCCCTCTTTTCACAGAAGAAGAGTTTGATTAGATATTAAATCAGTAGTCCACCTCAAAAATATTCTATATAACACACACTCTTTCCCATTCATCTTATGAGTTTGATGATACAAATCCAGAAGACTCCTCTGTGGATCAAGACGAAGAGAGACCTGCTGAAAATCCAGAAGGTTTGGTGGGTGACATTACTTACAGTTATGATTTTCCTTTTCATGATCTGTTTGATGATGAGTGTTTTCAAAGGGAAGCCAAGCTTGCAGGACCATCATCCTTAGATTCATGGGAGGAAGACCAGAGCCAGCAATTTCAGAGAAGTAATGAAACCAGTCAGCCTATATATGACACTGATGGGGAGAGCTACGATAGTATAATAGCAGATGAAGATTCTTCGAATCTTCATTCTGCTTTACTACAGATCATCAGTGAGACTGGAAACCAGCAGCCTTTCCTTTCAGAAGAAGAGGAGGAAAGCAAAGAAGAGATTCTTGAGTAAGATGAAAGCAATGAGCCTTCTCTTGAAAAAGAAGAAGCAATGGAACAAGCCCCTGCTCAAGAATACGTAGACCTTCTCACAGAGCTCAACACCTCAGAGCAGAATATATCAGAGGTCCAGGAGGACAACACTGCCATATATGATGAGTCCTCCAATTTAGAAGATGAAGAAGATTTTGTTCCTCAAGAGAGTCTTATTCTTGATCCAGTGGAAGAAGAGGAAATCCTGGTTGAAGCCTGCCAACCAGATATTCATAACCAGGCATCATTTCATGATCCTTATGTACATTTCCTGCACACATTTGAAGAAGGATCAAAGGTCTTTTTGAGCAACATGATGCAGACAGCAAGAAAATTTTTTGTAGCTGCTATTGTGGAGCAAAAATAGGGGGAGTTGCCCTGCCTATCCAGCCTACTCAAGGCATTGAGTGAGAAAGACCAGTCATGGGATCTTTTGATGGACTAGTTGCATTGGAAGACAATGTTTGTAAGCTAGACTGTAAATGTTTCAGTTAGAGTAGGGTAGGTAGGAAAGCTCAAATAAGCTTAGTCTGTGAGAATGTAGTTAGTTGTTTTTAATTTCTGCAAAGTCCAGCAAGTTAGACATTCTAATCCTGGCTTGACTATTTTCAATTTCTATCTTAGAATGTAGAGAAGAAATCTGCTAGATAGTCTAATCCTAGAAAATTGTAGTGTAGGTAGAGAAGCATATGAGATCAACAGTCTAATCTGGTCTCATGGAGTTATAAGGGTAGAAATAGAATAGGATTATTTTTTGTTATGAAATAAATGATGTAAAGGGTATGCTAGTCCAAATTCATCCTAAAAGGAAAATGCTAGGATTGTAGTCTGGGTAGGTAGATTGTTTGGGAATGTTTCTGCTGATATAATGTCTTCAGGATTTGTGGCAGCTGATCTAAATAAAGAAAGAGATGTGCCAAGCAGCAGGCATCTGGCCTACACCAAAGATTTATCCTCTGAATTCTTGACTCCTTCAAGAAGAAGCCATCCCCATGTGGAGCCACTGTTAGCCCCCCAATAAATTTTGACAGGCGAACTAGGGGGCTAAATTGTTTCTGAGCCTTCAATGAATGCATCTCCCCTGAGACACATCATCCTTGAAGTCTCCTGGGCCTTTGCCTTTGATGATCCCCTCTGCTGGTCTCCATTCTAAAGACCCTCTGATTGCAAGAATTTGTGCTCCTAAAGGCCTTCATTTACTCCCCTTGTACTCCTGAAAAATATCCCTTTCATCCTTTTTTCCCTTTTTCAAGGTTCCCCTTTTCTTAACCCCCAATTTCCCCCCCTAAACCTTATAAATCATTCCTATGCCCCTCTTAAACCACACATACATCCTTGGTTTAGTTTTATAAACCCTCATTCTTTCTATCGTTACCTTTGTTTGGCCTCGAATTGCATTAAAAAGGGTTAAAAACCCACCTTTAA
Organism: Pinus albicaulis; assembly: GCA_034641835.2. Lineage (NCBI taxonomy): Eukaryota > Viridiplantae > Streptophyta > Pinopsida > Pinales > Pinaceae > Pinus > Pinus albicaulis. Next base: position 154,338,509 of record CM076582.1, on the reverse strand, counting down.
CTTTATAATAGGCCTCATCCCCTTTCAACTAGCCCCCACACCCTTTTCCTCCACGTGATCCAGCGCCGGAGCCATCCGCCAGCACTAAAAAGTGCTAATCTCCAATGTATATCGGGTGCAACATCGATCGTTGATCTTATTGATCGGACGGTGATCGTTGACCCCACAACCTTTCGCGTTTCCCCGTTATAACCCCGACAGGGCAATCACCGTCCATTTAAATTGTGATTTGATGGTTCGGAGTCCGCTCGCCCCTGTGGTCCCCACCAGCGCACCCGTCCGAAAATAACCCGGTTTTCATCGCACCACCATCCGAGAGCTGACGGTTTTTTCCCATCGGTCGACGATTCCATACACCTTTCGCCGTGTGTCCCCGCGTACGGTTCCAAAACCACCCTCCATCGCACGTTATTGTTCGTCCAAAGTCGCAGAGTGATATGCATAATATCCATCCGATCTATCAGCGCCCATCCAACGGCTGTCGCTCCACTGAGATGCTCACAATTTAATCCAAGCCAAATGCTCCCCCTGGCCTGATGTCCATCGCCCTCCGTCATGTCTCCGCCGTTGATCTCCGCCATGATCGACGGTCCAGATCTGTTGACCCACCATTGACGACCCAACCATCGCCCGGTCGCGACACGTCACCCCCACGTGCACCCGTCGTACTTCATCCCATGCATCACATATATTTGTGAAAAAATTGTGTTTTTAAGGTTTTTCATTCGTATTTTGCTCCGCAGACCGCCAACCTCCACCTGTGCATTTTTTTCCATCTTTCTGTGATTTCTCATCCATTTCATCATCTACATGACCATTTCCTCCATCATTCCCGCCCATGGATTGCTTGACAAGTTTGCTGATTTGCAGGGTTTCAAGCAGGGAAAACCGACGTGGCTCGTTATCTCTGTCATAGTGGCAGAAATTGCAGAACAGGTCATGTAAAGAGATACATTTAGTAAAGCCAAGCCCGAGAAGGTGATGGATGTGACTGCATTTAAAGAACCGGGCCGGAAAATCTGTACAGCTCTCCTGGGGCCATTAAAGATGCAGTTTTTCTCCAACAGATATATAAATGGAAGAGCGAGGAACTTAGGGCAAGCCAATGAAGATTTTTGAGCCCTATGCAGAGTATTGAGAGGCAAAGCACCAGATTGAAGACCCCAAGGATCAATCAGAAGATCCTATGTATGAGTAAAAGATAACATCAAGGTTTATTCACCAGCAGAATGTTTTCCTTCATAAAGGGACAGAATGCCCATATAGTTCTTATATTATACATCTTGTTCCTGAGGATTTTCCACCCTGACAATCGTCCGGAATACTATCAGAAGCATTTGTTACACGGTATGGCAAGCCCTAGCATCATTATTCTGCCTTCTTGTGCAATTCACCAGAACACTGCAACGAGTACCAAAGATAAATGCTCAAAATTAAAATCGAATGCAGCCTCATCCCTCCTACTGTTTCAGATTTTAATTATGCATTTAATTTTTCAACTACTCCTGCTATGTTTTTCTCCTATAAGAATTCCCGAGATCAAATTGTAAAAGGTTGTTGTTCGGCTGCATTCCGTTGTAGTTATAGGTACTCATTCTGACTGTTAGAAGAGTCTTGGGAGGGAGTAGCATAGTAGTGTTATGTAATAGGCTGGGAGGAGAAATTTTGGATTGTATTAGCCATTGAGCTAAGTGTACATGATTGATTTTGCATCAATTAATCAAGCACATTTCACATGATCCTGGTCTATTACTATTGGTGATGTTTTTCTCACTTTGTTTATTACATTTTCATGCTGTTCATTGGTCTTCTGGCTTGCATCAGAAATCTGGCATAGGACTTGCCCTTGTAAGGCACCCTAAGTTTCTGCTCTCCTTGCCTTAGATGTTTTCTACTTATGTGTTATCTAAGGGTTGGTTCAGTTAATTTAACCATTGTAGTGGATTTCATTGCCTGCTAGCTGATGTATGGATTAAATGAATCTGTCCTTGGATGTTCTTGTTGGGTTTAAGCTGGAAGATTTGGGAACACTGGGGATTAGAGTTAGCCCTGTCCACTAGGATCCTTGTGCGACCAGCTGGCCTTTCTAAGATCCCTTTGTTAAACCTATCTTTGTTTTTCCCCTTTGCCCCTCCTTTGAAAGCTGTCTTTGAGTATTTCCAAGCAGGCCTGGAGTTAAATGACCTCTGACCTGATCTATAGACAAAAATTAGGTCGTTTACCTTCTTTCACTTTCTTTCCTTAATGTTCCATTCCACCATCTATCTAAAAAGATCCTTTAGTATAGATGACTTGCCCTTTGGAAGCCTTGGCTAGTTGTTGCAAGTAATTCTCCTTTCATGACCCCATAGCCCAACAGATGGCACTTTCTTGACCCATCCTTTTTGCTGAAACATCCTGCTGCTTTGTTCCTTTCCTTCCAGTACTTTCTCAGTCCATGATCCCATGACCAAACCAGCAACCAACCAACCAAATCATTTAAACCCCCATTTTTGTTTCATAACTAGCCTAACATCTTAATTAGAGCTTCAAAGATATATCATTCTTTTTTTTATCGGAGAGATCCCTCTCCGGGTCCAGGAGGGCTAGATCCTAGGGCTCCAAAGTGGTTCTGATGTTGTCTCATATTTTGGTCTTGCCAATCTGGCCAAAACATGGGAACCCCAACAATGCCAAAATTTAATTTCTCCAGATTGGCACACAACTTGTTTCGTTGCAGTGTTTGGAGGACCTGTCGTGGTGAAGTTTCTCTTCCCAACTATGGTTGAAGATCAAGATGTCATCCAAATACACCACCATGAATAAGTTGGTGAATGGTCGCAATATGTATTCCATCATCCTTATGAAGGTTGTTGGAGCATTCGTCAGCCAGAAATGCATGACAAGCCACTCAAAAAGTCCCTCCTTGTATTTTAAATTAGTCTTCCACACATCAAAGGGTTCAATTGGTACCTGGTCATACCCGAACTTCAAGTCAATATTGCTGAAATATTTGGCCCCCTTGAGTTGGTAAAGAAGGTCATCAATCTGTGGGATCAAATACCTATTCTAGACAATGATATTTTTCAGTGCCTGATAGTCAATATAGAGTCTCCAAGTCCCATCCTTCTTCTGCACCAACACGATCGGTCTCCCACAGGGCGATGAACTCAGTGGGATGTGACCTTTCTACAATAGCTCCTAAATATGCCTCTTGATTTCATCGTTCTCCAGAGAAAAGCGCCAATAGATTGGTTCATTGGGTAGAGGCGCATGTGGGGTCATATCGATGGAGTGTTTGACATGACAGAGTAGAGGCAACCCTGTGATTGAGGTGAAGATGTCCCCATACTCCTTCACGACCTTGCATTAGGGGAATTTTGAGGTCTAAAATGGGCCTCCTAAGAAAAATGTACAACCAAAATAAACTTTATAAGAACCAATAGGATTCAAGATGATGATGTCAACCATGGGGGATGATTCACCATATTTGGAGTAAAAAAGTAAAAATATTATAAAATAATAAAATAATAAAACTACATTTTCAAATCGTATTTATAATTTATCTCCCAAAATTTTTACTCAAATTTCAAGTGGGAGGACTAGTTGGATGCAAAATTTAATTCCTCATCCAAGGAGTACCCATGTTGCATACTTTTGATGGATCTTGCTACACGAAAAATGAGAAATACATGAAAAATGTGATTGCAATCATGTTTTACATGTATTTCTCATTTTTCGTGTAGAAGAGTCCATCGAAAGTATGCAACATGGTTACTTCTTGGATGAGGAATCAAATTATGCATCCAACGAGTGTTTCCACTCGAAATTTGAGTAAACCCATAAGGAGATAAGTTGAAAATATGAGTTGAAAAAATAGTTTTTTCTTTTTTCCCTCCAAAATTTGATGATGTAATCAAGTTTTACCTTTTTATTTCCACTATTATATTATAATTTCCTTAGGAGGCCCATTTTAGACCTCAAAACTCCCCTAATGTCCATCTGTTGTTGCCTTGCAGAGGATCCTTGTCTACAGGTCGTGGCCACAATATTCTTCTTTCCTTTATGGTGGATTATAAGGTAAGAAAATTTCCTAGTTTGGGAAATAAGCTTACTACATTGCTTTCCAATGATCAAATAGATGGTGGTAGGGGGTGCTACCTCCGATATCTTTTAGAACTTATTACCCAAAGTAACAATAATAGTGTGAGGCCTAGACTCATGCAAAACATTTCACTTCCACATGTGTGGTTGGCTTAATAATACATCACAAACTTCAAGAGGAGCAACAACACATAATACCTCATCTGTGAAGGGCTTGATGTTCTAAGGAAGGTGATGCTTATGGCTAATGCGGAGATCTCATCCTTGGCGAAGCCACTTGATGGTGTACATTTGTGAGTGTGTTGTGCTCTGATAGCCCCAGCCGCTTCATGACCTCTACTAAAATGAGGTTATTTTGGCTCCCGTTGTTAACAATGAACTGCAGTGGGGAACCCTTCACCCAAATTTGGGAATGGAAGAGGCACTCCCCCTCCTCTAGATCTTCGGGTTCCTCCTTCTGGATCTTGGTGGTAGAAATAGTGGCACTAGGATCTGCATTGATAATTTTCTTCCCTTTCTCATTCCCCTTACCGGGTTTTGACTGAGAGTCATAACATGTATCTAATTCAGAAGCCTTCAGCTCGGCCACCAGTGATTGCTTGGCCCAACACTCACTTTTTTTGTTAGTAGAGCTCTTATGGAACTCACACCACTTTCCCATGTCCTTCTTTGGTTTTGTGGTGTTTTTATTTTCTTGCGGCTTCGGTAGGTTATGTTGGGCCACCCCGCCTTGGGTTTTTCCTTTGTTCTGTGATTTGGGGGCGCATTTCCCTTGCTTCTGATTCGTATATCCAAAGTCTTGATTATTCTGTTTGAATTTCTTCTCAATCTTGGCAGCATACCAGTATGTTGCACCAAGTGAGGATATGTCTAGGAACTCCATTTCCTCCTGGATGTATCTATGTAGACAAATATGATACTTAAGCACCAAATGTTTCTCTGAATATTTGATACCCAACTTTTTGCATAGGGTATGGAACATATTCATCATCTCATGCACATCTTGATGCCTTTTTTTGCGTGGCATAGTCCATTGTATGTACTTGTACTCATAGCTCTCCATGGGATAATATTGTTCTTTGAGAATAGGGAAGGTTCCCTCTTGTCCTTTTTCTCACAGTAGGTTTCCCACTAGTCCTTGACATGGGGGGTAGCTTTAAGGAGTGAAAAATTAATCTTTTCCTAATAAGAAAAGTCACGAACCGAAAAATAACTTTCTATTAGATTCAACCATCTATCTATGGTGTATGCATCTATTTGGCCCTAAAATATGGGAATGTTGAAGTTAACTTGTACCTTAAAAGGAGTGGTGCCTTCAGAGTGGATGTTAGATGAAGATGTGTCGCCAGTGGGTAGTCATCAAAGGATCTGGGAAAATTTATCCATCATCGTGTTCCTTTGTTTCCTGAGTTCCTCCTCAAGAAATATTTTTATAGGGTCTCTTACTCCCTCGTATTTCTTTTCTTTTACCATGGGAGGTTTTCAGGGTTTGCGAGGCTGATATTACAAATATTCAACCATATTGAGCCCTAACTCCTTATACTCTGATCTCGTTGGGGGAATGCAAAGAAAGATCGAGAAAGAGTAGACCGCTCTGATCCCACTGATCCGAACTTATGCATGAATGTAATAAAATACATAAATAAACATAAATTCATAGATGCAGCATAAATAAAAATTCATTTCATTAATATCAAATATCTTAAATATGCTTACAGACATAATGGAAATAAACTAGCTCAGGCAATGGTAGCTTATCTCTTAGAAGAGATGTGGCGGATACATGCTTCTAAACTGTGTTACAATGAGGCTCAAGGGCCTTTTTATTATTGAAAAACATGGGAAAACCCTAAACAGCCAAAACCCTAACCCCATGAGATGGAACGCCAAGAGTTTGTGGGCCCCGTTGGGGTTAGTTGGGCAGCCAACTTCCCGGGGTTGTAACTTGGTCATATTATCTTCGTTTGGTGCATATGATATTTATCATCAGAAATACCTCTCCAAGTACTACAATATTTTTTGTAGACCCGTGCCTATGGCCATGGGTATGAGCCCACTGTGTACCTCAAAAAAACTTCGTTTAGGGTGTCAAAACTGCTTCAGAAGTTCAGGACTCAAAAAAATGCTAAAAATAGTAAATGTTGCTATAAACAAGGAAACTGATGAAACAGACTGGAGGTCTACGTTGAATAGGTGGGTGGCCACCAATATCCACCTATTTCACTTGTAGTCTTAGGCTTTCATTAACAACTGACACTGTCAATCCATTTGGAGAGGCCAAATCAACTTACTCAGTGTGGCACATTTTTGTGATCAACAATAACATTCCTCCATGGAAGTCAACAAAGAGGGGCCACATAATGTTGAAAATTATTGTTGCAGGTATAAATTCTTTTACAATAATTTTTTTATCACAATAACCTCTAATTTGTCTTGTTTGTTTCATAATTATCTCCTATATTTTTTTGTTAATTTACTCATATATGTTCAATTGTGCCTTATAATTATGTCTTATAATTTTTTTATTTACTCATATATCTAGTAATTAATATGTATTGTGTGTTCAATCAATTAGGTAAGCACCAGCTCAAAGATATGAAAGTATATATCGAGCATATTATTGATAAGTTAGTGGAGTTATGGAACGATGTCACCATGTATGATATCTCTAAACCAGTAGTTGCACAAAGGGAATTTAAATTTGATGCAATGCTTGTATGGACAATTCATGATACCCCAGGGCTAACAAATTTTTGTGGTATGTTATAATGTTACCATGTACTTTAATTGTATTTAATTTTATGAATTCCATTTCAAGTATGTTTTTTAAATAGTTCAACCTTCATTATACATACTTAAAGTGATTGATCTAAAAATTATTCCATCTCTTGCAGGTATTCAAACAAAAGGTAAATGTGCTTATCCATTCTGTGGTCCTAAGATTACATCTCATCATTCAAGAAGATTAGGAAAGAAGGTGTTTGCTGAGTATAGGTACTTCCTTTCTAAGAACCATAGGTACCAAAGTATTGAAAAACATTTTTTCAATGGGAAATAAGAGACTCGAGTAAGACAATGGAGAATGAAACCTCGTGCATGGAAGTTGCAATATAATAGAGTCACTAAAGCTATGGATCGAAATTTTCTATGCATCAATATACATTATATGTTTGGATTATTTTAACTTTTTATGGAATTTTCTTCATTGTATCAATTGACAGGTTATATTGTTGTTATAATATCTTTATCTATTATTCACATTGTAGGTTGTGAAGGCATTAATAATAGGGAAGTTCCACAAGGAATGAAAAGTTATCCCAAGAAATTTAATAGACTCCCTTACTATGAGCACCTAGAAATTGTTCATTTGTTTGATACAACGCACATCGGGAAGAATGTAATAGAGACCTTATGGCGAATCTTAGATGGAAGGAGAGATAAAGAAAACAGTGTCAAGATTTGTAATTACATTAAGTAGGCCAACCATGCTTTTCAAAGTGTGATTCATTCAAATATCGATGGTGACGGAAAAAATATAAGCACCCTTCCATGGTTATTGACAAAGCAGCAAAGCAAGCATGTTAAAGAGGTTATTGAAAAAGTTAAATTTCCAACTGGATTTTCTTCAAACATAAAGAATATCCTAGCAAAGAAAGGTGAATTAGGTGGGGTAAAAACACATGATTGACATACGTTCATTAAGGTAATTATTTCGGTGTATATATATTTTATATATTGGTCAAATATATTGTTAATTAGTGCTTTTTTTTCTACTAATTGGGGAAAAAATAATGATCAATAATTATTTTTGTTACAGTATGCTCTACCTTTATCCCTCCCATAAAACTTTGACAACAATGTCAAACAAGTTATATATGATCCTGGAAAATACATGAGGTAAATGGAGATTTATGTGCAAAGTGTATTTTTTTAATAAGTTGGTGTGTCACATATTTTTCACTATATGTGTTCTTCCTGTCATCATGTACTATATTATTCTTTTTTTGTTGAAACCTATGATTTTTTTGCTTCATTTTTATATGGTATTCATCTAAATGAATCGATAAAGAAGATATAAATCATTGGAGAAAACAATTTCCTCGTCTAATGTGTGAAATGAAAAAGTATCTACATCCGACATTTTTCAATGCACAAGAACACTACCTCATACACCAATCCGAGGAGATTGAAAATTGTGGACCTATACACACAAGCTCAACATGGATGGTTGAGAGGCACTTGAAATCACTGAAGGCTTTGATCAGACAAAGAGCATGTCCTAAGGGTTCTATGGTAGAGGGATATATGGTATATCAAAGCATGGCTTATATTCATCAATATATTGATGAAATAGGAAACAGTATTAATGTATTGGATCGCATTTTGGATGTCAACTCCATGGATGATTTTGAAGGGGAACACCAATTGGGGAAAGGTAGAATGAGAAAAGTGAGATGTAAGTAGATATTGGATATTTATATCACATTTGACTTATTTGTTTTTATGTATATCGAACTTATTTAATTTGGGTAATAATGTTTTGGATAGACATTTGCAACATTTGTAAATATAAAATCATCATCACATATTGTACAAGATAGTATAATAAAGTAGAAAACATCCATAGATTAGATCTGTAAATATTTTTTGAGTTTTATAAAATCGTTTCTGAGAAACATATGGCCCATGGCCTCTAATATCAAAATACATGGAGACAAAAATATGGTTCAAAATTCCAAGGTGATTAATCTCGATGGTGATCATAGTAACACATGACCGCACGATCAAACTTGTGTAGTAGTCGGTTGATCCGAGTTGGCACCCCTATATTGTATCTCTACAAACAGATTGGGGTGTCATCCACCCCGGTATCTGCAACAAGGCAGGTCAAGCCTTCCACATGGTGCTCAAACTTGGCTAATGTCTTGTCAAGTCTAGATCTCCTAACTCCTCCATCTCTACCTCATCGACTCTAGCTTGTCCTAGTTGTGGATGTGCTCATCGATGGAGTGGGGACATTCCCATTGGTCTCAATGGTCCAATATCTGCATGTAAAACCAATAGTTAGTCTCTGATATATTAAAAACAAAAAAATAATTTTAAACTTAAAAAACCAAATTTATCCAAAATGGCATTTCTTTTACTTGCATCATTCCATTGCTCACCTTCAGGTAAAATGAGCTTTGGTTCTACATGTAAATCAAATTTGGAATATGAGTAGTCCTCAATCATAATTAGTTGCTCTCACAGCAATCTAAAGAAATTAGGAGTGAATTTCATCATAAGCCCTTATTTTTGTTGAGACATCAAGTCTACCCACAACCTCATGTGAGGCTCTCTAGGCCTAGGTGGCTCACGATATATCCGTTGAGGTTGTAGTAATGGTATCCTCTGCAAAGAAAATGACACTATGATCGAACCACACCCAAAGTTCTTAAATCACCTAACCTTTTCTCTATTGAGTTGTTCCTTCAGTTTGACCAAGACCCCTTCACACCAGTTGAACACCATAGGAGCCAAGCATTCTAAGGAATACTGCATCTGGGATTTGATAGCTATCACTGTAGAGAAGTACAATGGGCCAACTAAGTAATGGAAAACTGGATTGTCTTGAGATTAATTTCAATATTATCCTTTATCTCGATTTTCACATCCTTAGTTGCCTAAGAGTGAGGTTGAAAATGGATATCTATGTAATCTCTCATTGTCTCTCCACCTATCCTGTAACCAGATAACGAAATGGGAAACCCTCTACATGAGAGCTATGTTAGGAAATACATATCTTCAACATATATAGTGACAATGTGCTCTCGAGTCCTGATTTTTTGTCCTGTAGAAATTATACAAACAATATGTATATCATGGATTCCATCCGATCTAACAATGTACTAAAGCTAGATATTGAATCGCTTCTACAAATCAATTGCGGAAATTAAACACAATCGCCAATCACATGAAGCGAAGAAGAATCAATCAAACCACAACATAGATAATTTCCCAGGGAAATCTTGCTGCTCAAAACCCCACTATCTTCTATTGTATATTCATCATTACAATACAACTCTTCTCACAAGAGCCTCATGTACTCAACTAATTGTCTCATACTGTCTTGGAAAAAACTGACCAACACTTAGCCAATTCTCAGCCTCTAAACAACCTTCCTTTCTTGCTCAATTCATGTGGAATGAAATCCCTATTCTTTAGGAACTTTGGCCTTCCTTGACTGCACAAGGATCATGGGCAATCCAATAGGTTTTTGGTTGCATTGGTGCAACCCAAGAATCCTAAAACTGATATTTATCATCCCTTTCACCTACATCTCAACTGGGTCTCCACTGGAACTGACATGCATGTAGCTAATAATAGTAAATCATCAGTTGCGTGTGAGATCACTCATTGTTAATTAAATAATATTTAATTCACTTGATCTCTCACTAGTGCAACAACTAGCACAATTGACTTTAACTCACTTAACTGATTTAACTAATTACTCCATGCATTAACTAATGCACCAACTACACTTCGAACTCTATTACAACTAGAATTACTCTACATGCCTCACCAACTACCCTCAACTCGAAATTAATGAGCTAATTGAGTTTATCACACTCAGTTAACTATTACAACTGATTATGAGATAAGATTACATTTTATTGTCCATCTTAATTAAGGGAAAATTTAAATAGACACTGCACCAAATTTAGCCCACACCAGTGTAGGTGCTATTAAGACCTCCTGGTCCCACACTAGTGTAGGTGCTGCTTGGACCTCCTGGTCCCACACTTGTGTGGGTGTTGAAATTTATTGTTGGCCTTCAACACTCCCTCTCAACAAGAAATTGATTATCCTTTACCCTGATCCTCCCTCTATGGTATTCGAATTTTCTCCTAGTGAGTGCCTTTGTCAGAATATTTGCATCATGATCTTCCATGTGAATGTAATGAAGTAACATTATGCGTATCTGCACACAATTTCTGAGACGGTGGTACTAGATGTCTATGAGCTTGGAACTATTATGAAACACAAGATTAACCAAGATTTTAATGAAACTCTAGTTATCACAATGTATCATTGTTGGATCCATCTGAGAACCAAAAAAACCAACCAGGATCTTTCTCATCCAGATGGCCTCATATGCACCTTGACTTGCTTCCATGTACTCTGTCTCTGCTGAGCTGAGTGCCATAGATCATTACTTCTTGTTGTACCAAGAAACTGTTGTCAATCATATGTTGAAGATCCCTCTTGATGTGCTCTTTGTGTCTGATGGACTGCCTACCCAATCTGCATCTGTGAAGCCTTGAAGCTTCACTCCATCTATCTGTTTGTACCATAATCCATACTCTGTAGTGCCTTGTAGATATCTCAAGACATGCTTCCCCGCCTTCCAAAAGAGCTTGGTAGGCTTAACCATAGCTTGACTCAGCTAGTTATCTATGTAGAAAATGTTTGGTCTAGTGTTCACTAAGTACATCAGTGAACCAACTAACTTCCTGTAGACCGTAGCATCCACTACTTCTTTGGAAGTAGCATCCTCTTTCCTCCAATTTCCTGGTAGAGGAGTGTCCATGGTTTTACAGCTCTCCATGTGAAACTTACCCAGTATCTCTTTGGCATACTTGTCTTGAGAAACAAAAATTTCACCATCCCACTGCCACATTTCCAAACCAAGGAAATAATGAAGGAGTCACATGTCCTTCATTTAGAACTCCCTTGCAATATCCTCCTCTCATGAGTGTATTGGTTGCTCATCACCTGTCAAAATTAGATCATCAACAGAAAGTACGATAATCAAGAGCTTACCATCAACCACAATATAGTACAGGTTTGCATCCGCTTCACTTTTTCTTGAAGCCCAACCCAGTGAAATAGCTGTGAATCCGAATGTACCAATCACGAGGTGCTTGCTTCAGCCCATACAGTGCTCTCTTGAGTCGACACACATGTGACTCAGTGTCAAATATCTCGAAACCTTCTGGCTACTCTATGTACACTTCTTCCTCAATAACTCCATTGAGAAACACAGTTTTCACATCCATCTGATGAATGCACCACCCCATCTGCGCTGAGAGTGCAAGGATATATCTAATAGAATATTAGCTTGTAACTAGTGCAAAAGTATCATCATATTTGATCCCCTCAATCTGTGAGAATCCCCGGGCCACAAATATAGCCTTGTACTTCTCCACACTCCCATCAGCAGCTTGCTTTACCTTGTAGATCCATCTAAATCCAACCACTGATTTTCCGACTGGTATTGGGACAATATCCCATGCATTGTTCTTGACAATGGAGTCATACTCATCCACCATTACATCAACCCAAATTGTTTGTTGCACTACCTCATGAAAGGAAGTTGGTTCTGTCACAATACACTTGCTCATAAGAGCCATGTATCCAGTAAACCTGTTTGGAGATCGTCTTTGTTTGTGCAGTGAAGTAGGGGCTCCCAAATTCTCTGTTGCATCAAGTCTCAATCTATCAATTGTTGGTTCCAGCTTCTTCCAGGAATATTTGGTCACATGCACATAAACAGATGAGAAAAAAATATTAAAATGTGAAACATAAGGTTTCTTACCAGTAAAATCCTCTTCTGGTGTACTCATGCCAAGTATCCTATGAGGAAAACGGTTTTGCACCAATACCATTGTGTTGCATGCCTCCGCCCACAGATGCAACAGTAGGTCCTAATCATGAAACATTTCTCTTGTTGCACCCACAATCGTTATGTTCTTTCTCCCTGTGACCCCATTTTGCTGTGGGTTATGAGGCGCAATTAGTTCTCTTTGAATTCCTTCTTTCCTACAGAAGTTCTTGAATTCATTGGAGATGTACTCACCACCATTTTCTCTCCTAAGATCCTTCACATGCTTCCCCATGTATTTCTCCACTAGTGCTTTGAACTCAAGAAACTTTGAGAACGTATGATCTTTCTTCTGCATGAAGTAGATCCAACACTTTCGAGAAAATTCATCAAAAAATATCACATGGTACTTATTCTTTATTGTCGAAGTAGTAGATAATGGTCCACACACATCTAAGTGAACTCTCTCAAGGATCCCCAAGGCTCATTTCTCCTTCTCATGAAAGGTTGCCTTTGGATATTTTCCCATAGTACATCCTTTGCATGTGTCTAACTGTGCAAGTGTACCCTTAGGAAGACCCGCAGAAATCTACTACATGAATTTTAAGGCTTCGTGGTGAAGATGGCCCAATCTTCTGTGCCATAACTCACCCTCATCCCGACTCACCACTTTGTTTTCCTTACCCATAAATTCTACGCAACCATCTACATCAAGTTTATAGATATTCTGAACTTGAATCCCAATATTCTTGGCTTGTCTTGTTGTTTTGCGTCACAGGAAATCTTTTCCTTCACTGAAAACAACATCATAGCCTCTATCCTCCAACATTGCAACTGAGACTAAATTTGTATTCAAGCCTGGTACATGCATTACATATTTTTATTGAAAGGGTTTACCTTACTGCTTCTATAAGGTAATGGTACCAATCCTAGTAGCACTATACCACCTGTCATCACCCATTTCGATATGCATCTGGAGGTCCTTCTCCTCTAAGCTACTGAAAATTTCTTTGTCTCTCGTCATGTGAAAGGAAGCACCACTATCCAAATACCACACAGATCCCATTACACTTGACACCATGCATGCAATGAGCAAGAATTCAAGCTCAAATTGCGAGGCTAGAGCCTCTCTAGTTGCAGATCCTGAAGCCTTATTGTTTTTCTTCTTTTGTGGACAGTTAGTGGCATAATGCCCATGCTCATGACAGTGAAAACACTTCACTCTGGACATGCACACGTCTTCCCATCTTTACCGGACTCGAATTTTGAATGGAATTTATTTCCTTTCCCCTTCTTCACCTTGGCAGCCAAAACAAAATATTCTTTATCTTCATTCTTAGATGAATATCCATCTCTGGTATTCCATCTGAACTCCTCTTGCACCAAAACTAACCAAAGTCGTTCCCAATCTAGCAGCTTTTCCCTTCCATTGGCAGAGTCCTGATAAATATGCCAAGTCTTGGGAAGTCCTAGAAGAGCTAGGTTCACCAAATCATCATCAGCGACAGTAATTCCAATGCTCCCAAGCTCATCCTGACATTGGACAAAATTTGTTAAATATTTTGGCATGGTTTCGCCTTTTTCCATGTTGATCTTCCTGATTTTATCATTCAGTGCTAATTTCCTACAATCATTGATGCTCTAAAATAGATATGTCAAATATTTTCACATATTATATGGTTTCACTTTTCCATGGAGACTTGAGACAATGTGGTCTTGTACTCCCTCCATTAAGATCCTCCTTGCCTTTGCCACTTTCTTTTGCCATGCATCAAGATTTGTAGCATCTGTCACAACAGGTTTGGGAACATCATTGTCAATGAATAAATTCAAGCCATTGTATTCCAGTACTGCCTCCATCATGTCTTTCCAAGCAATATAGTTAGAGCTTCCCTCAAGTTCATACTCCAATATCAATCCATTGAAAGCCATTTCAATCTTGAATCACCTGTAGCACCAAGAAAGTATTCTACAAATTCAAATTCTATTTAGTCACAAAATTAGCTCCTCCTCCACTATTGTGATTTCCTGTGCTTTGATACCATATAGAAATTATACAAAAAATATGTATATCATGGATTCAATCCGATCTAACAATGTACTAAAGCTAGATATTGAATCACTTATACAAATCAATTGGGGAAATTAAACACAATTTCCAACCATATGAAGCAAAGAAGAATCAATCAAAAAACAACATAGATAATTTCTCGGGAAAAATTGCTACTCAAAATCCCACTATATTCTATTGTATATTCAGCATGGATACATAAAACAATTACAATAAAACTCTTCTCAAAAGAGCCTCATGTACTCAGCTAATTGTCTCACACTATCCTGGACAAAACTAACTAACATTTAGTCAATTCTCAGTCTCTAAACAGCCTTCCTTGCTTGCACAATTCATGTGGAATGAAATCCCTATTATTTAGGAATTTTAGCCTTCCTTGACTGGGCAAGGATCATGGGCAATCCAATGGGTGTTTGGTTGCATGGGTGCAACCCAATAATCCTACAACTGATAATTATCACCCCTTTCACCTACATCTCAATTGGGTCTCCACTGTAACTGAAATCCATGCAAATAATAATAGTAAACCATCAGTTACATGTGAGATCACTGATTTTGAATTAAATAATAAAAAATTCACTTGATCTCTCACTAGTGCAACAACCAGTTACAACTAGCACAACTAACTTTAACTCACTTAACTGAGTTAACTGATTACTCCATGCATTAACTAATGCACCAATTGCACTTTAAACTTTGTTACAACTATAATTACTCAACATGCCTCACCAACTACCCTCAACTCGAAATTCATGAGCTAATTGAGTTTATCACACTCAGTTAACTATTACAAGTGATTATGAGATAAGATTACATTTTATTGTCCATCTTAATTAAGGGAAAATTAAAATAGAGACTGCACCAAATTTAGCCCACACCAGTGTAGGTGCTTCTAAGACCTCTTGGTCCCACACTAGTGTAGGTGTTTCAATTTCTTGTTGAACTTCAACACTCCCTCTCAACAAGAAAGGGATTATCCTTCACCCCAATCCTGCCTCTATGGTTTTTTAATTTGCTATTGGGGAGTGCCTTTGTCAGAATATCTTCATCTTGATCTTCCATGGGAATGTACTGCAGTAACATTATGCATCTTTGCACACAATATCTAAGATGGTAGTACTGGATATCTATGTGCTTGGACCTATCATGAAACACAGGATTAACCGAGATTTTAATGCAACTCTGGTTATCACAATGTATCATTGTCGGATCCATCTGAGAACCAAATAAATGAACCAGGATCTTTCTCATCCAAATGGCCTCACATGCAACTTGAATTACTGCCATGTACTCTGCCTCTACTGAATTAAGTGCCAGAGATTGCTGCTTCTTGTTGTACCAAGAAACTTTTTTCGATGCTATGTTGAAGATCCCTCCTGATGTGCTCTTTCTATCTAATGGACTGCCTACCCAATCTGCATCCGTGAAGCCTTGAAGCTTCACTCCCTATGTCTGTTTGTACCATAATCCATACTCTGTAGTGCCCCAAAGATATCTCGAGACGTGCTTCCCCGCCTTCCAAAAGAGCTTGGTAGGCTTAACCATAGCTTGACTCAGATGGTTAACTACATAGCAAATGTCTAGTCCAGTGTTCACTAAGTACATCAGTGAACCAACTAACTGCTTGTAGATAGTAGCATGCACTACTTATCCAGAATTAACATCCTCTTTTCTCAAATTTCCTGGAAGAGCAGTGTCCATGGGTTTATAGCTCTCCATGTGAAACTTACCCATTATCTCTTTGGCATACTTTCCTTGAGAAACAAAAATTTCACCATCTCGCTGCCATATTTCCAAACCAAGGAAATAATGAAGGAGTCCCATGTCCTTCATTTTGAGCTCCCTTGAAATATCCTCCTTGCATGAGTGTATCAGTTGCTCATCACCTATCAAAATTAGATCATCAACATAAAGTATGAAAATCAAGAGCTTACCATCAACCAAAATCTGTTACAAGTTTGCATCCGCTTCAATTTTGGTGAAGCCCAACCCAGTGAAATAGCTCTCAATCCGAGTGTACCAAGCACGAGGTGCTTGCTTCAACCCATATAGTGCTCTCTTGAGTCGACACACATGTGACTCACTGTCAAATATCTTGAAACCTTCTGGATGCTCTATGTATACTTCATTGTCAATAGATCCATTGAGAAACACAGTTTTCACATCCATCTGATGAATGCGCCACCCCATCTGCGCTGAGAGTGCAAGGATATATCTAATGGAAGGGTGCCTTGCAACTGGTACAAAAGTCTCATCATAGTCAATCCCCTCAATCTGTGAGAATCCCTGGGCCACAAATCTGGCCTTGTACTTCTCCAAACTCCCATAATTTGTTAAAGCTTACATTTTTGTTGGATCATTTGTGGAAATCATGTCTTGAGCCTAATACTCCCTTTCTCTCCATATTAAAACTATTTTAACTCTAGTAGATATCTCCAAAATAACATGAAAAAACATATAAAACTAGCAATGTGAATTCTTTTTTGAGAAAACCACTTAAACTTAAAATTTTGGAACCCTTATTGTGCCCATCGCACTTACCCTCCTTGGTAAGTGCATTGGTTCCCACAATTTAGTGTAAATTTAGCTAACCCATCGCACCTCCAGATATAAGAAGAGTGTGATGGGCCTAGGGCATATTCAAAGTTCCAAAAATTCAACAAATATTTCCAAAAAATGCATCAAACTGGGAATGAAAAGTGTGAAAATGACGAGAAAAGATAGATATCCTACCTTGAACTAACGATACTGTAAATAGTCCACCAGATTTTCCATAATCACCTGCTAAATATTCAAGGTAAAAACCAGTAAAATATGTCTCAAATTGGTAAAATGATATTGGTAAGAAATAAAATTACTTTTTTCACTTTTATGGTCAAAATAAGTCATTATTTTAATATTATTTTAATGTTTTTGACCTAATATGACCATATATAATGTATTTTTGATGTTTTTATGGTGCAATGAGTAGGTTAAATGATAAATGAAGGACGTAATGCATGTTACATTTAAAATGTAGGTCATTTTGCTTAATGAGTACACTTTTATCATTTTTTTGGGCTCTCTAAACTTACGAAAAAGGAACCCCCTCGAGTCCTATTTAAGCTCTTTTGAGACTACCAAAACATGAAAATATTGTTGAGCACAAGTATTTTCAAACTCGTTAAAGTAAATGAAAAGATGTCTACCTAGTACATTTTTAACCCTTTTCCAGACTGGATAAAATATTTACAAAAAAAGGAATACTTTAATCAAACATGGCTAAAAGGTTCTTCTAGGTATTGTTTTACGCCTTTTCAGTCCCAAGGGACAGATTTACAAAAAGGAACATCTGAGATTTTTCTTTTTCACACCTTTTTAAAACTCTCTCAACACAAAAAATAAGTCAAGTTGTGCCTTCGTTGGACTCGTAAAACTATTGGACAATGTTGGACTCGTCAAGCATGACTAGACCGAACCACTCCTCAAAATTTGTTAAAAATACTCCGAAGGATTCATCCAAAGGATGAACTTATAGATCAAGCATATGTTATCCTCCTCAAACTTGTCAAAATAAAGAGGTATTGGTTGTAAATGGTTTGGAAATTGGGAAAATAGGGAATCGAACCTATTAATGACAGTGAGTCCCTCTTGAACATGACACTCTTTCACTTCATCTTCGTGACTTTTTCAGGTTGGGGAATCTCCTTGCCTCTCTATTGATCACACCTCATTGAAATCATTCATGATGGGTGTTTGAGTCAATTTTTCCAACTCCATATCAGTGTCACCGATATGTTCAAGATAAATTCCACCCTCAGTTGACATCTACTGCAATACCCTTAAGCCTTAATTCATGTATGTCGCTCTTGAACCAACTCTGCATCATCACATTATGTCCCAAATATTGATATTTGTTTCATGTTGTTGATGGGGGATACATTAAATCCATTTTGTGATGGGTTTCTTCCTTTCTACATCAGCACATTATCCAAGAAGTTGACTTAGAAACTCCCTTAAATGCCTTAGAGCTTGCATACCTCAATGAAAATTTTCCTCGCTTTCGGCAAAAGTTTCTCATCATTGGCCTTTGACCAGAATATTTTGTGTGGAGTTCAACTTCAACTCATTGATTCACACCAAATAGATTGTACTGCAGTACCTTGAGAGCCATTATCAGTATCAGTGGTTCCTCTCACATCTATTAACGACTTACATCATTGGCCAGTAATCAAATGGTGTCTACCATGTTCAACTCCAACACATTTATTCACATGGTTAGACTTGTACTATATAGTGATGAGGTAGAAGGCCCTAGATCTAGTTTCATCCATACAAGATGCAATTTTAAGATTCCTACAAGATTATAAAGTATGATGGCTACGATCATTCAGAAATTTATCCAAGCAAGGGTCCATAATATGCCATCAATGGACGTGATTCTGATTATGTACATGTAAATTATCTTATATGTTGAGTATGGGTATGTCTAGCTCAACAATGATATCATGATGATTAGGTATTGTAACAAACCATTGATGATATTGACCAATCTATTCTTGATTTAGACTTGTCACATGGTAAATCACTTCAATCCTCAGCCACTACTTCTGACTTTGTACTTTAGGGGGGAATCTGTTATAAATTATTTTTTCACATCTAATCAAATGGCCTTAAAACTATATCACTCAACGTCCATTGACACTTTGCATTCATCCCCTGCAAAGCCACTCTCTCCAAAAGTCCCATGAATTTTGGGTTAAACATCACAAAACCATAATTTTTTGCCCCATATCACTTAGCCTTGCAAAGTTGAAATTTGTACATAGAGGAACTACACTAACCAACACATGTTTCCTTCACTACAAGTGCAATGGTCCCTAGGATTTGGTAAAAATAAGAAATAAGTTTGAATCTTCTCTTTCTAGAAGCTTCCTAGTGGTTTTAACTATTTACTATTGGATTAGACCTTGAAATCCTACCCTTGAGTTCTTATCTCTCATCCCTAGAAATTATCCTCCCTCTAATGTCGATCTAAGTCCTAGAATGGTAAATCCAAAACCACCGCTTTTATCCTATAAATTCACTGCCTCTTGTATAGTCTTAATTGACTTTTGGAGACTCTTATTTATGCCCTCATTTTGTTTCTTTATGCCTAGGTATCCATTATCCATCCATGCACTTTATTTGTGATTGAAGGCTTGCTTTGTGGCAAAGTAAGGACAAGATAGTTGGGAGACATCTACAAGGTTAAGATCTACAAGGGTTGTATTTTCTCCTACATTCATTAATAAAAAAAGTGCTTTGTTTTCCTATACTTATGTCTCATTTATGCATATGTAGAACAATGCCTTTTTTACTCTTGTTTTAGAGATGTTAGTATATTTTATTTGTATATTTTGGTTCTCTTGTTTGTTTTAGTTGTTTTGTAGGATCCAATTTTAGCATTTGGAGTTGGGAGTTGGAGCTTACAAGCAAAGAGAAGGGGAGAGCTTGTGTTGGATTTCAGGTAAATATTTCTTCCATATTTTAAATTCTCTAAGGGGAACATAATAATTTTTGTCTTGTTTGTTTCTAGATCAAGCCACTAGATGGAGTTTTATTTTGTCTACGGAAGGAAATTATCCATTTAACAATGGGTGCTTGTATACTTGGAGCTCAAAACCACTAGTAACTTGATCGAGTCTCGCATTCCCTCCTGTTAGAAAATTATATATTATGGAGCAATGCAACACATAAAATATGTGGAAAATAAAAGCACACAAAAACACATAAAACCAGAGAGACACAGATATACGTGGTTCACCCAGTTTGGGCTACGCCACCCCGAACAGCCAATCCTTCCTTTCTATTATCCAGCAAAAATGAAGAGACAAAACCTATAGCAGATCCGCTGTAATATCCTCTGTTCACTCTCTCACAGTCTCCCTCTTTGTTTCTCGCTCCGAGAATACACATACAATACACAACCGCAATACAATACCCTCTTATATACAAGGGGGTTGCCTTCTAGGGGAAAAAACCCTAATCTAAACATAACTTCTACCGTCAGATCATTTTCCTAATGAACGGCCCAGATTGACTAGAAATTACTATACTTTTACAAGGCAATTTTACATTTGTTTTTAGCTTCGGGGGCGCTGCCCCTGAAAACCCCCGCCAGGGGGGGGCTCCGAAAAGCGTTGCCGCCCCCCCTAGACCCCCCATGGTAGTGAATAATTACGGGCGGCGTTGCCGCCCCTTTGAAGGTATATGGGTCCAATGCTGTGATACAAAGTAAACAAGATAATCAGGCTCCACACCCAACACCTCCCTCAAGCCAGGATACCAGTACACTTGCCACCCTAGTACCCCTCCAAGTGGTACATTCCACAACTTGATGAATCCATGTGCCACTGCACTACATGTATGCTTAAGCAAGCTCTTAAGGCCTTACAACTATGCATGCTCCTGTGCAACATGTCTGCCTAAACATCAAGTCTTACAACTTCCTAGGGAAATGTCTTAGACCAAAACCCCTATGGTGTTCATTAATTACATATTGGATCCTTTTTTAAACTTCAGCACTCTTGACTCCATCTCCATTATTTTCTTTCTCTTGTCCATACAACCACTCTCTCAGCTTCTACATATTACATTATTCATACCTTAACTTGGGATTTTCAACATCATTTATAGTTGCACTACATTCTCACGTTGTGATCTGAAATTTATTGTTAGTTAATGTTGTGCTAATTTAAGTTTCAGAATTAACATGAAAGTTCTTTTGTTTTCTTATCATACAAGGGTTTATACATGTGTCTATGATTGACAATTCACTGAAATTGGTGAGATTAAGTGTATTTCATGAACTTAAAAGAATGGAAACTCAATGTTGAACAACACCATAATAAAACACAACAAGCACAAATAATAGCGACAAATACACAAGTTTTTGATGAAGGACTTCACCCCTCCTAGGCTACATCTCCTTGGTCCAGCTTCATAGTGCGGGCCTTTGTAGTAGCTTCAATTGTGCAAAATTTTTGTTTAAAGTCTCATGTTTCCTCTGCAACCTACTCCAATGGCTCCCAAACATCAAAATCTACTAAGAATGACTCTTCCGAGGCCTAAATTGGTAAAAAATTGTGTTGAATATTGCAACAAGAAACAGTGAAGGAGGCATCCTGAAACATATTTCCTGATCCTAGTTGGAAAGTGATCACCTAAACTAGGTGGGGCCCACACAGGGGATTTTTGTCACAAAGTCTATTTTTAGACTATGTCTATTTTTAGACATATGGATCATGGTCTATGAGTTGCATTATGCTATTTATGGATGGTTGGTCATGTTGGTAAAAATAGATGCACCTCTATTTTTAGACATTGGGCAGATTCTATTTTTAGATCGTTTCCAAGCAAAATAGAATAGTCAAATATTATTAACCCTTAATAATATTTAGACTATAAACATTATCTTATCCTCTTGGAGCACTTCAGTTTGATGCTTGGATGTGGCACATGCAGCTGACAGAAGGAAATACGCTTTTCCTAAGGGTTAGTTGAGCTACTGCATGGTTGACTTCAGTTAGAACTCATGTGGCAGAGTTTGGTGGAGTTGATGAGACAGTTGGTGGAGTTGTGTTCGGTTTAACTTAGTTGAACTAGTTGTATTTAGTCTAACTGAAAGATACACTAGTGATGAGTGGTGTGAATTAATTATTAATTAATTCACTAATTATTAACTCATAAATCAACTAAAGAACACATCAGTTAACTGCAATGCATGGACAGTTCAATGGAGACCAGTGTTAGAGGTGGGTGAAAGGGTGATTGTGGCTATCAGTTATGACTACAACTGTGCATGAGATTTGCACACACCTTGATGGAGATTTCCAATGAGGATTGTGCAGTTAAAGCCAAGGGAATTCGAACTTGGATCAAATTCATTCTCATCTTGGATTGCGCAATAGAGGCAGGCAAACAATGGAGGAGATTTGAACCTGTGACTTGTTCAAATCTGAGCTAGTTTGTGTGTAACTATTGGAGATAGTGCTGAGAGCTGTGAGAGATTTATGCTATGTATTGTTACATGTTCTCTATCATTATAATATACAGATATTTGGGGGTTTTCAGCTATTTCTTTCCCCATTACATACTGTGTTCTATGTGTGCTTGATTATGTTTTAATGTGCGCATGCTACTGCTTCTATTTCCGCAAATTGATGATCAATTGTAGAAGAGGTTATGTATTATGCATGAAGCTTAAATAGGGTGTAATCAGGATAATCTCGGTGAATAACTCAGCAAATTATTCAAATTTCTACAAATTGCCTCACTTATGGTAAAACCAATTTTTCCTGGTTTTTCTCCACTAAATCTGGATGTTTGCTAGTTAACTCCACTAAACGCACAGATTCCGCCACATCTGGTGGGTTCGCTAGTTCCGACGCTAATATAATCCATAATTAATTAATAGATAAGTATGATTTTAAGTGGGGTTAAGCGCGTTTAGCACTAACCCACACTTATCCGTTATTATTGTATTAATACACGGCTTAACGCATTTAAATCTTCGCAGAGCGCATCAAAGCGCTTTCACAGATCGTAGAGTGCATCGAAGTGCTTTCACATATCGCAGAGAATATCACAGATTGCAACACAGATCGCAGATCGCAGATCGTAGCCCCGTTATAAATCATTCTATGTTTCTTGCTTCATCTTGCAATTGTGATACCCCGATGTGATATATCGCATCGCAACTCCACATTCGATAACCTTACCGCCACATCACTTATCGCTATCGCGAAATCACATATCTACCACTCGATAATGCATTCACGTATGCTCCTAAACCCTCGATGTGATTGGTAGGACCCACCTTATCGCCAATCGGAAATCGAAAATCATTTTTGTTGAACATTGCAAAGGTTTTGAACCATAGTTAAAAGACTTTGGAATATAGATATATGTTGCGAATATATGTTGTAGCCCATTCGACTATGGTTTCATCCATTAGTCCCAAACTTTGTTTAAATAAATATGCGACCAACCAACCTTGCAATATAAAATTTATGCACCTTCCAAACTTAGGAAATAGGAGAAACTGTCACTGTTCTGCACAATTTTTACATTTTTGGGAAAACGAATAGCAGACCATAACTCACTCACACAAACTTAGATTTTGATGAAATAAGTTGCATTGGAATCCTAGTGATGAGCTCTATCCGTTCATTCAGTTCTGAAGCATTTCTGGTCACTTTCATTTTTTAGCTAAATTCTAAGCTCCTGATCATTCCTCCCCACTAGAAGCCTTTTGGACCCAAAATATACTATCAATTATTCAGCAGGTGAGGCTACCACTCCCTCACCCTTTCACTCTCCATCCATTTTTCCTTTGAAGGATTTTGTCCCTTGAGTCCCACTATAAGGTATTCGGCATTCCCTCTTTTTGAAGTTTTGATTCTTCTGTCAAGTATGAGAGCTTGCTTAATTTCATCCAGATATTTTTGCGATAAATCATCTATTGATGGAATCTGAACATGCTCTCCTTGATCATCAATCAAAGGAGGCTCAAACAAACTCAAATTCTCAACATTAACGATAGAATATATTTGCATATAAGGAGGCAAATCTAGCTTAAATGCATTAGTTCCAATCTTTTCCAGAATTTTAAATGGACCATAATGGATTGGCTTGAGATTTTTATCTTCCCCTTACAATCTTTGTTTGCTGATATACAACCAAACTTCATCTCCAACCTGGAATTTATGATCAACACGGTGTTTTTCATGCCTTGCCTTGTAGTTGCTTTGACTCTTTTCAAGTTTGTCTTGCACTTTGTAATGTATCAACTGAATTTTCTCAATGAACTTCCTTGCCTTATCTATGTCACTATGACCATCTATAGCGACATATTTCTCAAAGATGAATTCCAAAGGCGATCTTGGCAATTAACCATAACATGCCTCAAATAGTGATGTGTTTGTGGAAGAATTCTTTGCCTTGTTGTATGCATGTTGAATGTAATGCAACTGGTCATCCCACAACTTGGGATGCTTGCTGCAATAACCTCTAAGAAGATGAATTACCATCCTATTTAGCACCTCGGTTTGACCATCTATTTGTGGATGAAATGTTGTACTCTTCTTCAACTTTTTGTCCATCATGTCCCATAATTTTAACCAAAAATTCCCAACAAACTAGGAATCTCGATCACTTACAATAGAAGTAGGAAGACCAAAATGAACCCATACATTTTGAAATAAAATATTATCTATTTGTTCAGCTGTAATTGTTTTCTTACATGGCATCAAAAGACACATTTTTCTGAAACTATCTCCTACAACATACAAATAATCATGACCTTTCCTTGACATAGGTAGACCACCTACAAAATCCATTAAGATACTCTCCCAAGGATGTGAAGGAACCGGAAGTGGAGTGTACAATCCAAGTTTCCTATTGCTAGGCTTACTTATTGCACATAAAGAACATCCTCTAATAAAATGAGATAGACTATCAATCATGCATGGCCAATAATAATACCTTTGGAGATTCGCTATTGTCTTGCCTACACTGAAATGTCCAGCAATCAATGATGTGTGCGCCTCTCTTATGATATTGGTTCTTTCCCCATGTGGTATACATAACTTGCCCAAGTGATACAACAAATTTTTATGCACATGATAATCTAATTCTTCATTTTGGTTTCCTTGACTCAAGCTTTCATACACATCTTGAAAATCACTATCATATGCATATTTTTCAATGTAACTTTCATGCATAATTGAATTTTTCTTGAGTACAATAGATGAATTTACAATAGGCCTAGAGAACATATCAGCTACCTTATTATAAATTCCCTTTTTTTACCTGATAACCAAATGAATTTTTTGTAGAAATCCCTCCATCTGAAATGTCATGATTGCTGCAACTTTGACTATGATTGTAAGTATTGCAATGGCTAATGGTCGGTATGGATAATGGTCTCCTTCCCCATCAAATAGTGCTTCCATTTCTTTACACTTCGTACCAATACATATAACTCTTTATCATAGGTGGGATAATTAGTCACAACTCCATTAAAAAATTCATAATGAAACGAAATAGGCTTACCATGTTGCATGAGCACTACTCCCATAGCATAATCACTTGCATTTGTTTGCATCTCAAATGGATGTCTAAGATCCGAAAGTGCTAATACCGGTGTTGAACTTATCTTTTGTTTTAAAGCATCGAATTATTTTTGTTGAACATCTCCCCAATGGAAGACATTCTTGACCCTTGCCAATGCATGTAACGGAGCTACAATGGAATAAAAATTAGCAATGAATTTCCTCCAATATTGTGCTGCCCCAAGAAAGCTTCTTACCTCTGTAACTGTATTGGGCTTGGGCCAATTCAGAATGACCTCTACTTTGGAAGGGTCGATCTTCAACTCACCTCCTTGAACAATGTGTCCTAAATACACCAACCAAGTCTTGCCAAACTCACACTTCAACATATTCAAAAAAAAAATCTCTTTTTTCAAGACATCAAGTACCTTGTTCACATGCATGACATGTTCTTCTCTTGATTTGTTGAATATAAGTATTTCATCTAAGTAAACAATGACGAAGTCATCTAAAAATGTTCTAATTACATCATTCATGACTCCCATGAAATTAGTTGGAGCATTTGTTAGACCAAATGGCATAACTAACCACTCAAACAATCCTTGTCTAGTTTTGAAAGTAGTTTTCCAAATGTCCTCCTCAACTATTCTAACTTGATGATAACCACTTCGCAAGTCTAACTTATTGAAATATCTTGCATACTTCAACTGATCTAGAAAATCATCAATGTGTGGGAGTGGGTAGCAATTCTTTACCGTGATTTTATTTAATGCACGAAAATCGATACACATGCACCAAGTCTCGTCCTTCTTTGGTACCAAAACAATTAGTGAACCACATGGAAAATTAGATGGGAGTATAATAACTTTGTTCAACAATTCTTGAATTTTCTTCTTGATTTCCAAACTCTCCATAATTGACATGTGATACATATCAATGTTTGGAATTGGAGCATCCTGTTGCAACTGAATCTCATGCTGAATTCCCCTCTTGGGAGGTAACCCACTTGGTTCTTGAAACATCTCGCCATGCTGACTTACCACATCAAACAAAATATATTTTAATTTGTCATCAACTCCTTCAAAATATTTATAGTCAACATCATCCTTTTTCTTGATCATAAGAAGCACAAAATTTTTACTTGCATTAACTAGCCTCTTCATTTGCCCTGCATTAACTAAAGAAATATTCAGTTTCTTGTGATGAGCTCTCACAATATAATCCACCCCATCCTTAATCAAATTATATTCGTTCTCGTGGTGAAAAACACTACTTTCATGTCATATAAATATGGATTTCCCAAGATAATCCTGGAAATTTCAAGTGGAACCAAATCTAACTCGACTTCATCAACAAAGTTTGCAGTAATATAAAATCTAAATATGCATTTCCTTGAAACTTGTAAATTGGAATTCTTAATTATCCAACCCAAAGGGTATGGTTTATGATGTGGTATAGTTTCAAGGTTAAGCTTTTTGACTAAGTCTTATGAAATCAGGTTTTCTTGTGACCCACTATCAAAAAATGCATCAATCTTTGTATGATTTGAAATCACTCTAACATGTAACAATTATATCCGTGTGTCTTCATTTGGAGTGTTGTTGTGTCTATTTGAGGAGCTAGTACTTGTTATGGCTTCCTTTCCTTTGCTAACCATGGCTATTATCTTGGTCTCATCTCTTGAATCAGATCCAAGATCTTGTTGTGTGGTGGCAACCATCTTTTGTTCCCCTTTGTTATTTGGTTTCTTTGGCCTTAGTTTGGGATGTAGTTTCCAACAGTGAGCTTCATCATGCCCCTCTTTGGAAAAATGTTTGCATGTAGTTTTCTCCCCTTCTTTCTTGATGGTTGCATTCTTCTTTCCCTTCATCTTTCCTCCCTTCTCTTTTCCCTTACCTTTGAATGGCTTCTTCTTGCTACCCTATTCCTGAATGTTCGTTCCCATTGCTTCAAGATGTGTGGCTTGCACACATACTTCATATAATTTTTTTGGTCTAAACATAAGGATATTATGTTTTAAGTAGGAATGTAAACAACCAATATATTTCAAGAGTGTGTCTTGTGAATTCAAGTTTACTTATAACAATAAAGCCCTCTTTCTAAACTCCTATGTATACTCTTGAACAGTTTGGCCTCTGAGTTGCCTAAATTTTTTCCAACTCATTTTTTATTTTTGCATATAGGCTAATGGATAAAACTATCTTTTAATGGAAGAAATGAATTCAACCCAAGAAATGGATATCTTACCATGAATTCACGTTTCCTCTTGAGTCTTTGCCTCCCACCAATCTAGTGTTGCTCCTTATAGCCTTAATGAAGCTAACTGGATCTTTATGCTGTCCTCTTGTAGATTCTGAATTTTGCAGTATACTTCCAATTGATGGATCCAATTTTCTAAATTTTCTACATTTACCTCACCATTGTACATGGGAAGTTCAAACTTGATGTCCAACTTGAGTAATTGATTTTTTCCTTTTGGGATTTTTGAATGAGTGTGGGTGGTTTTTGTGGTGGATGCGGAAGATGAAGATGATGATGAATATGATGAGGATGAGTATGGTTGAGATGAATGTGGCTTTCCTCCACTACCTTTCGAACTCTTCTCATCATACTTCTTACCATCTGAAGATCCTTCTCCATGTGGAGGCTTTGAACCTTCTCCTACTCTTTCTGCAGTGAATGCATCAAACATGATTTTAACCACTCTTTGTATGTCTTTGAAGTCTCTCTTAACATCCTCTTATTTTGAATTTCCATGAGTCTCTTCAACTTCTGACATAATGACTAATGATTCAAGCTCAACCTCTCATGCTTGTACCTCTTCAATCACTTCAACTTCTTGTGCAATTTGTACCTCTTCAATCTCAACTACTGGAGATGAAACTTGAGGTGCTTCAAGTGCAGATTTGAGTGGAAATTTGGGTGAAGATGATGCTTTCTTAGCTCTCTTTCTCCTTGTCCTAATCTCATGACTAACAACCAATAGATTCCCTTCTCCTCTCTACAACTTCAACCTTGTAAGCATCACAAAATTGCAACTATTAAAACCCTTCTTTTACAATCTCAAGAAAAGAAAGCAATAACCTTTAGTAACCTTGTGCTTTGATACCAACTTGATCTAAAATTGATTGTTAGTTAATTTTGTGCTAATATCACTTTCAGAATTAACATGAAAGTGATTTGGTTTGCTTATCATACAAGGTTTTATACATGTGTCTATGATTGACAATTCATTGAACTTGGTGAGATTAAGTGTATTTCATGAACTTAAAAGAATGGAAACTCAATGTTGAACAAAAACATAATAAAAAATAGTAAGAAAAAATAACAGAGACAAATACATAAGTTTTTGATGAAGGAGTTCATCCCTCCAGGGCTACATATCCTTGGTCCAACTTCATAGTGTGGGCCTTTGTATTAGCTTCAATTGTAAAAAAAAGATGTTTAAAGTATCATGTTGCCTTTGCAACCTACTCCAATGGCTCTAAAACATCAAAATATACTAACAAGGACTCTTCCTAGGCCTAAATTTGTCAAAAATTGTCTCAGTTATGGAAAAACCAATTTTTCCTAGTTTTTCTCCACTAAATTTGGATGTCTACCAGTTAACTCCACTAAATGTGGAGATTCCGCCGCATCTGGTGCGTCCACCAATTCTTCTGCTAAGATAATTTGTAATTAATTAACAGATAAGTATGGTTTTAAGTGGGGTTAAGCGCGTTTAGTGCTAACCAGCACGTATCCATTATTATTGTATTAATACACTGCTTAACACATTTAAATCTCTGCAAATCGTAGATCGCAGCGCAGATCACAGATCGCAGCCCCACTATAAAACATTCCATGTTGCATGCTTTGTCTTGCAATTGCGATACCTCGATGTGATATATCGCATTGTAACTCTGCATCACATCGCAGCTCCGCATCCAATAACCTTACCGCCACGTCACTTATTTCTATCGCGAAATCACATATCCGCCACCCGATAATGCATTCACGTCCGCTCCTAAACCCCTAATGCAATTGGTGGGACCCACATTATCACCAATCAGAAATCACAAATCATTTTGTTGAACATTGCAAAGATTTTGAACCATAGTTAAAAGACTTTGGAATATAGATATATGTTGCAAATATATGTTGTAGCCCATTCGACTATGGTTTCAGCCATTAGTCCCAACCTTTGTTTAAATAAATATGTGACCAACCAACCTTGCAATATAAAATGTATGCGCCTTCCAAACTTAGGAAATAGGAGAAATTGTCACTATTCTGCACAATTTTTACTTGTTTGGGAAAACAAACAACATACCATAACTCACTTACGAACTCGGATTTTGATGAAACAAGTTGTGTTGGAATCTTGGTGACAAGCTCTATCTGGTCATTTAGGTCTGAAGAATTTCTGATCACCTTCATTTTTTAGCTAAATACTGAGCTCATGATCACGTTGGCTCTAGCTCAATATGTTCCACTTGACACTGGTTGTACCTTCTCAAGAAATAAACTTCAACACTTTAACA
The DNA here is from genome assembly GCA_034641835.2 of Pinus albicaulis. Classification (NCBI taxonomy): domain Eukaryota; kingdom Viridiplantae; phylum Streptophyta; class Pinopsida; order Pinales; family Pinaceae; genus Pinus; species Pinus albicaulis. Next base: position 154,308,173 of record CM076582.1, on the reverse strand, counting down.
TTGGATTGGTTCTACCTTACACTCTGCACTCTTTTGTGATCTCACGAAAATTTTCCATCTTTATGATTATTCCATTGTACTAAGTGGTTTTGTACTTTATTGTTTGACTCATGGCTTACATAATTTAAACCCTTTGTTCTATGTGCCAATACATCATGCCTATAAAATTCTCCAGTTCTATAGGTCTACTTTTCTCAACATCCTCAACTCCCTTCTCGGTATTTTCAGCTCCACTTACTCATTTCAGTTGCCTTTTCTATCCTGCAACAAGCACCTCAGCCACACCGAGCTCGATCCCATCAGTCATTGTGGATCTCATTCAACCACCTGGCGGCTCATTTCGATTGATGCTAAGGAGATTTCTCTACAAGTCCTCATGATTTTGTCTGCATGCAACCTACTCAGCAACACCCATTCTCTTACTTGAACCTTGCACAACCCAAATGTTATACACTTCCATCATCAATTATCCATCGAAAAAATACTCAGTGACTTTTTATTTGCTACTTTAAGTGTGGCCCTCATGACCTCTTGGTCAAAATTTGTTTTGGATGCACTCAAAAATATTTTTTTGCGCTTGAATCTCCTTGACTCAGACTTTTAGGTGCCTACTTTTTTTTTAACTAGTTGAGAAATTGGTGTTTCCTCCATGTAATCATCCTCATCACTATAGCTAGAGAAACCATCAACGCAAAAAAGCTTATGTGACCCTTTTGATGCACATACTCAATCATCCTCACAGCTTCTCCTTGGCCTCCATAACCTGATCCACTGGTATTTATATAACTTGATATGTTTGTCTTTCATGAACTGTTATTTTTGTTATTTAACCATATGACCGGTTACCAAAACTCACTTGACCCCATTCTCATTCCTAGGTCAGCTCCCTGGTTCCCCCATGGCTCCCTCCTTGCACCATATTAGCATCAAGAACCTTTGCTTTCAATGCCTTGACTCATTCAATTTCACTGTGTGCACATCATCCTCTATGGTCGCCTTGCAGGCCATACTAGCACAAAAAAAAACATATTTCCATTGTATTTCTTCTTGAAGGCATTAATTCTTGATATGATCTTGATCTATCAGTGGTACAGTCTATGCCTCTATGTCATTGCAACACCTCTGCAATTCAAATTTTAGATATAAACACTTCCATTTTTAGCTAGGTCACTCACCTCCTCTATGTCACATTACGAGGGCTAGCATGACCTCCATTGCATATTTTGGAGGCTCTACCTCCATATTATGTTCCTCATGTTGGTCGCTCTCTTCCATAGGTTTCCACTACCATAGGGCCCTTACTCTAGCAAATTTATTCCATACACAAGCTACTCCGCTTTGTCTTTTCTCAAAATACGACTTCTCATTATGTGGCATCTTACGCGTTCCTTGGTTGGATGTTATTTTGAAACCCTTCTATGATTTCCTCTTTCACATAATCAATGCACTTGCTGTTTTTTTCACCTTCAGATATGAGAGGGATAAAATTTGATTCCCTATGCATACCATCCTCATGCATTTAAAATTTTCTATATGAACATGCTCACGTCGTCGACCTCCATTCTTTTGTGCAGGGATTATACTATGAGTACTGCAGGATCCTCTATTTTGTGGCTGCAATGAGAACTCCATGACACGACTTCTGTTTCCACGAAATTATTTTTCAAATGTACTCATGGCCTTCATCTTCAATTCTCTCATTCTCATTCATGTCATCAACTTGGCTCTTTTGAGCATTCACCACCTTCACCAAGCTCTATTCCTAACCTCTCATATTTACCAAGCTTTGATATTTACAACTCTAGCTCTAATACCAAATTTTAGGATCACAAAGCATCGAGAAATGGTGGTGTTTAAAGACATCGTTGTTTGATCTCATTGGCCAACAAGATGAATAATAATGGAGATTTTTTGACCTATAAATAGGATACATCATAGATAAATTCAATGGAAAAAACCATGTGATCTGGACTTATGGATGAACACAGTAAATCACATAAATAAACATAAACACAGAGTTGCAACAGATATAAAACTTCATTTCATTAATATCAAATAACTAAAATATGCTTACTGACATAATGGAAATAAACTAGCTAAGGCACTGGTAGCTTATCTTTGAGAAGAGATATGGCGGCTACAGGACTCTGAACTATGTTACAATGACACTCAAGGGCCTTTTTATTATTGAACAACATAGGAAAACCCTAAACAACCAAAACCCTAACCCCAGGAGATGAAACACCAAGATTTTGTGGGCCTCGTTGGGGTTAGTTGGGTAGCCAAATTATCGGGGTCATAACTTAGTGATATTATCTCCATTTGGCACATACGATATATCATCAGAAAGACCTCAAAAAAACGTCATTTAGGGGGTCAAAACTGCTTCGAAATTTCAAGACCTGAAAAACTAATAAATAAATGCTACTATAAAAAAGGAAACTTATGAAACTGACTGGAGGTCTAGGTGGAATAGATGGGTGGCCACCAATATCTACCTAGATCACCATGGGTGCTATGAAGCTCAAAACCACCGATAAATTAACCGTTTCAAGTTTACTTAAACAACCCTAACACATCTAAATCTATCTCTTTGTTAACCACAAATAAATTATTTTTATGTAATCAATTTTTTAAAACATAATAATATAATTACATATTAAAATATTAAAATTATATTAACAAAAACTAAACTAACATTCCTAAGTAGTATAAATTTTTATTTATTATAATTTATTGTTTTTAATTTCTAATTGCAATTCAAATTATATCAGTGAACATCGCTCTCTCAAGCTTTGCATAATTAAATAAGAATAATAAGACACATTCATTAATTCACGATGAATTTTAAAAATCTCGTCCCAATATTTTTCATCAGTAGAGTCGAATAAGGTCTAAACCTTTATGAGTAATACCCATCACAAAATTTAGTTTTTTTCCTAAAAAAAATGGAATTTTATTATCATTTGAAAACAAAATTACATTATGTTGATACATGTCACACATGTATTCATTTGATATGTGTAATCTTCTAAGAAAGATCTCTTGATGGATCTTTTTTATTACAAATTCATATTTGTAAAAACCAAAAAAAGTATCATAACAAACATAGCTGAAATAGATATCCCCTTAAAAGGTCTTCTAAAAATTTGTAACAGAAATATATAAAGTTGATTGTGTGAGCAACCACTTCGGCAGTTCAGTTTTTGGACATGACATAAATCAGTGCAAAATATCGTAAAAGGACAAAAAAACATAGAATTGTTGGTGCATCTTCGTCTTCATTTCGTATTTTCATCCTCTATAAAAGGTCTATGGTAGACCTTGTAGATTGTTATCCATCAGTAATTTTTACTATCTGTGGATGACTAAATATCAATTCTAGATTTGTAAAAAAAAGATTCCTGAATATTGTGAGTTTTAGAAATCTCACTTCCTTCATTATCCTTATACCAAATTTTTCACTATTATACTATTTTTCCATTCCATGGTTAACCTACCACTCCTAAAAGACCCTTCATGAGCTTTTTCCACTCATCTATATCCTATTTTCCCACCTATAACCTCAGTACCATGTCTTTCTTTTTCCCATCACTCCACTTCCCATCTAGGGTTACTAAACAACCCTTCCATTCCATGTTCACCAGGTCCCTCAATGGTTAATGGTCTCAGAACCATCTCTGTAGGCTCTTTAATAAATCAAGTACATTGGATTTTGGGTCTCCAATATATCAGTTTGTCAAAAACTATGTTTTTTCACTTAAAGATCCTAAACCATGTTTTAGTCAAAAATCAAGTCAAAGGATCCTCCTACTAAGTCATTAGGGTTTCATAGGTTGTAAGGTCATCATTGGTTTTCCAAATATTGTTTTCCTTATGCAAAAGGTTGACCCAAATGTATTGTAATATTCAAACATGGTTATTCAAAGAAGATCTGAAAGTCTCCAAAGAATACTACATTGTCAAAATTCAAGTTTTGTGAATGCTAATATTTTGACACTCCTGTAGGAGTGTTAAGATATCCATCAACAGGAATTTGATGAGGTAGGAGGTATGATCCTGAATCAAGAAAACTCATGGCAAGAAGACAGGAAATCACTTGTGCTTGAAGAGAACTAGGGTTTTAGGCTTACTGGGCCAGCAGTGTGCCAAGCAAGGATCCAATGAAGCAAAACACATGGAGGAAGCACACCAAGAGAACCAAACATGGAAGAATTTTTTTATAAATCATAGATAAAAAAGGGAAAAGGGTGAGGTGAACTGGACATAAATTAATGAACTTGAAAGGGCTATAGAGAAATTAGAAGACAACACTAATGTTTTTTCTCAAACAACCTATAAACCTAAGGTTTTGGAAAGATATGCAAAGGAGGTAAAGTCAAGATGCTAGACCTCCATGATGATAACAGAAGGAAGATTTGAAGGGGCTGCTGTAAGTGACATCTAAATTTTTCCCAAGTAAAGTGTCTCACTGCCTCAAAAGAAAAAAGATGCAAAGAGTATCAGTGAAATGAAGGTAAAGCTCTCATTTTTAGTCATTTACACTCAATGATCAAAGGGATAAAGACATAGGTTTGAGCTTCAAGAAGGAAACCCAAGCTGGTTATAAGATTGTTGTTATGTAATTGAATATATCAAACTTGAAGAATATCATAAAAGGCTAATTCAATATGTCATGGAACCTAAAAATCAGAAGTGGCCTAAAGAGGAGACAACAAACATGATTTTGAAGTCTATAGTGCGTATCAAAGGTGAATTTATTATGCCTAAGGATCAATGAGAAAGTTGAAAACAAGATGTTCAGTCTCCTGCCAAGCACAAGGTAATTTGATCTCCGAGGTAAGGATGAAGAAATGTTGAAGATAATGCTTTATGTTTAAAACTTCTAATGATGTCAAGGGCAGAGATGCCATGATTCAAAGATTAGAGGGCAAAGCCATTTCAAGGTTCTCACAATCACCTGTCAAAAAATAAGTTAAAGGCATAAATAAGCCAAAGGAAAGTCAATTTCACCATATCAGCAACCTGCAGAGAAAACAAAGAAAAAATGGTCAGAAAGGAAAAGGTAGGAAAGGACCATTTAAATGTTTTTTTTTAGCCACCTACAACAAAATAAGGTAAAGGGAATATCAATTAAATGAAAAATCTCAAAAACATTAGCAAAGTGGTTTCTCTAAGTTCAATTTATTTTCCTAGGCTATAAAGGACCTTTTTTCCCCTCACCCAACCCATTGTGCACTTGCAACAATAGTCAGAGCATCCAAGAGAGAAGTTTGAGAATTTTGTTCAAATTTTTAGCAAGTCTGCCTGGTGCTACATGTTCAGTGCCTAATGTTGTGCATTTGGAGGATTTCCCAGTGAAAAAATGCACTGTGCTGCGCGTTCAGAGACGCGCATTTCACGTTCGTGCAGGCGCTATTCGTTTGCCCAGGGAAAGCCCGAAAGCCCAGAAAAACATTCAGTCACTGCGTGTTGGGGAAGCCCAACAAGCCAAAAACATTCAGGTGCTATGCGTTGGGAAGCTCGACAAGCCGAGAACATTCAGGCACTACGCATTGGGGAGCCTGACACCTAGAAAATGCGTGCAGGTGCTACGCGTTGGGTAGGGATGACCCAACTCTGTGTGCAGGCGCTACGCTTTCACCTGAAGCTCCTCCCCCACCTGCAAATGCCCAAAAACAATAGAAAATCTCCTCCGAGCTGCATCAAGGGACTTTCAAGGTCATTGCAAATTTGTAGGTGAATGTCTTGCCTCTTCCTACAGTGAATTTTGATGGTTTAATCTCGAAGGAATTAACCAAACCCTAAGGAGTGAAAAACCCTAATATTCATGTTGAAAACCTTGTTTAAACCTCCATCATCTACAAACAATAATATATCATTCAAATATGGTATGAAGTAGTATGGTTGCAGTAATTTGAATTTGACCATTCATCAAAGCTTAAAAGGCTCAGTCAAACACCTACACCTTCCTCTCCCTCACTTGCAAAGGTTTCCTTTCATCCATCATTCCAATTCACTCCTCATATCAAGTTTCACACACAGAGCTAGGGTTTGTTTAAAAACAACAGTAATCAAAATGTCAGGAGAAGGAGGAAATCTCAGTAGTGAAGAAGGCCAAGTGCCTAGGAGGCAGAAACACAGAGGTGCGAAGGTTAATAGGTTTGAACCCCAAGACACTGTGGAGCTTAATGCCTCTCCTATGATTATCACCTGTTTCAAAAATGTAGGGTGTTTTCAGTTTTGTGAAAGATTCCAACAAGTACAAAGTCACCCAAAGCTCACAAGGTTATTCATCCTTAACCTACATGACAAACAATCAAGCTTTGCAGGGGTGACCTTTGAACTCTCCTCAGATACCATTGCCCATGCTACAGGTATACCCAATGTTGGTGAAAAATGGTTCAAAAGAGAAAATTTAGATATAAGTTTCTATGAGCCTTTTCTCAAACCCAGATACAAAGAAAGCTGCAAAACTATCTTCCTTTTTTCACATTTACTTGAGAGGTATGCACCCTTGATGAGGGTCATCATGAAATATTTTACGTGTGAGGGAAGGTACTCTAGAATTTACTCCTATCATATCAGATTACTCATGCACTTCACTAAGGTTAAAATGCTTCATTTACCCTACCACCTCTATAGGAGTATCGATAAGATTTCTTCTGTTGTTCAGAGGAAATATTCCTAGCAAATGCAAAGTTTGTTTCATCATTCTTTAATCAAGATGGTTGTGCTACATCATTTTGAGCAAAAAGGCATACCATGGGAAGTTTTAATTGCTCATGAAGTGTTTAGAAACCCTCATCCCCATCCTCAGGAAAATTTTCCCTCATCATCTCATCCCCCTACTCCCCCATCATCTCCTATTGATCATGCTTCATCATCTACACATGTATCCTCACCTTCTCCCAATGCATCAGATCAAGAAGGAAGTGACCATGATGAGCAATCAAATACTAATGAAGGAGAGAGAAATAATGATGAAACAAGAATTGAAGAAAAAGAGAGTGAAGAGGTAGAGGTTAGCAATGAAACAGAAAACATAGAGGTAGATGACAATGAAGGTCAGCCAGATGATAAAGAGAGCAACCAAGATAATGATGATGATGTTGTAGATGAAGAGGCAGAAGATAGTGTGGACACAAATTAAGGAAGTGACAGAGAGAGGGATGATGATAATGGTGGCAGTAAAACTAAGAGCCACAGTGACAGTAAAAACAGTGAAGTTCCTAGTAGTGATAAGGGTAGTGGTGATGCTGGAAACAAAGAGGACAGTGATGAAGCAGAATACATAGTAACTGATAGCAATAATGATGCTAATGATAGCAGTGATACCAAGGATCAGAATGTCAGTAAAGCTGATGATAACAATGAAGAAAATTAAGAGGTTGTTAGCAACAGTGAAGAAGAGGACAAAAAAGAGTGTGACAGTCATGACAGCAGCCATGAAATCCATAAGGATAGCATCAATATCACTGATAATGATAGTCAAGATGGAAAAAATAATGAAGACATTGAAATGGTCACAATCAAACCTCTTTCTTTGACTTACCAAAGAGGAGAAAGGCATGTGTTTGCTACCTCTAAAAGGCAAGGGACCATGCCTTCTGCATCAACAAAAAAGCTTGAAAAAGGCAAGAAAAAGGTCATTATTGGAGATAAGAGAGGCAAGCATCAAACTAAACAAGAGCACCAACTCATTGACCTTGACAGTGAAAATGAAGATGAGGAGAGGATTACAAGAATCTTGCTCCAAAGCAAGGATGCAGATATCAAAGACCTACAAATAAAAATTGGCATGGAAATGTTAACATTGAGTATTATAAGAATGAAAACAAGCATCTCAAGAAGACACAAAGAGACCTTGGCCTACAGAAAAAGATGGCTAAGCACTATGCCTTGAAGAACAAGTTTGCAAAGGCCAAGCTTAAAGGAGCCCTTGCCGAAATACAAGCACTCGAGGAGGAAAAAGACCAAGAAAACCTTGGAAGTATGGCTAAAGCTTCTCTACATGTCTCCCAAACCCCATAAGGAAGATATCTACAAATTTTGGGAACTTTTTGAAAAATTTTGGTTTTTGTTGATTTTAAGGCCTGAAAGCGCAGCACCCTTGGTGCTACGGTTTTCCCACAAGAATCCTCAGTAGGAAAAATTTACATTTTTGGAATCCTAAGCTCAAGTACAACATGCTCACCAAATTCTAGGTCATTTGGAGTAGTTTTGGTCCCTTTAAAGGCCCAAAAACATGCCAATTTTCACCTTTCTGACATGTTTTCAGGGCTGGCATGGCGCCTAGAGCAGCCTTGGGAAATTTACTTTTTGAACAGGTTAATGAAACCCAATAAAAAAAATAAAGGAAGTTCTAGAAATTATACTCAACGGGATTTCCAACGAGCCATCATGGAGCCAATTCTAACATCAGGAAGTCAATCAAAAATTGGCTACAAGTGGACCCAGTTTTCCTATGCAGGCACTGCATTTTCAGACCAATGAAGCTGCCCCCTTGCAAAAAAGTCAACAAAACACACTGAAGGATATTTTCAAGATTTTTTTGGCAAATCATTTCAGATTTGGTTGAGGAGTTATTTTTAGGTTATCTTTCATTTATTACATTAGATATTTTGTGCCTTGGGCCTTGCATGATGGTCTTAATGGAAAAATTTGGCATTTATGATGCATTTATGGTTTATAGAATCCTCTTAGGGTTTCCACCTCCTCATTTTCTGGTTAAATAGAGCCTTGAGGCCTCATTGTAATGGTTGGTTGGTTTTTGAGCATAATATGATTTAGACTCTGAGTTTACGTGTGAAATTGGCTTTGATATCTTGTGATGGCTTTGGACTGAGCAGTTGTGGATTGAGCTCATTCTTAGGATTCATGAAGCTTTGTTGAATGGTGATTTATTCCACCTTTGTAAATGTTTTCTTTAGTTCTCATTATGTTTCTATGATCATGGGATAGAAATCTTAGAGTAGGATATGTCTTGTTGGCACCTTGCTTTGTCTGCATCCTTTGATCTTTATGTTTTCTTCCTTGAAGTTTAACTAATGAATTCTTAAGTTCTATTTAGTTTTACTGAGATGTTATGTTGAAAATCTAATTGTTTGCAATTAAGTTTCAGAGAATACTTAACTGCTCTCTAAGTTTACTCATTTGTTTCTCTAAGGTCTGCTTAGTATTTTTTTGGTTGAAGAATCCTTCATTGCTCTTCAATTTTTTATTATGCTAATCATGCTGAAAGCTTTTCCTTGTTGTTATTTTGTTAAAGGATCCTTGATTGCCCCTTAACCTACTATATTCTCTCCTCCGTGTTCATTTCACTCACTTAAAACCTACTTAGATCCATTTGGCCTTGTCAACTTTCCCTTTGAACTATCCTTGACTTATTTTTATATTTTTCAAAACCTTTGCAGACTCCATAGCCCAATGCATTGATCCTCTCTTACTCTAATTATTTCCCTTGACAACCTATCCAACCAAAACAACAAAAAAACCCTAATCCCTATAACTAGCCTAAAATCGAACATGTTAAAACCTTTACATAAGCATAGAGAGAGCCCTCTCTGAGTCCAGGAAGGCTAGGTCCTAGGACTCCAAAGATTGGTTTGATGTTACCCCTCTTTATTTGTTCTTTCCAATTTGCAAATTACGGGGACCTAACATAGACCTCTTCATCTAGTTGTTCAGTTATTTCCCATGTCCTATGAGCCAATAAAATGATGCAGCCTAAGCTGCGTAAACCCACAGTATGAAAGGGAATGCATATTCTCATGCATATAACCAAAATATCCCCAAAAAATAGCACCATTTCTCATTCGGAAACTATTACATATGGTACAGCATAAAGCCACACATACCCATAATAAGCATATGAATTATTGACACATGCAAGGGTTCCAAAACCGTGGAAATGCCTTCGTCACAAGTATGTTTACAAACTATATGAAAATACACACCTTATGATAATTTTTATTTATGAATTTTCTTTGGTTAAAACCCAAAGTGTCAACATATATATGTTGACCCCACAGTTATTACCCAACTCACCTTACACTGATGATCTTTCAATGCCCTTCCATCCGATGGAAATCACACTCTAACATGTGCGAAGATTAGAGTTTTCATATCATGCTAAATAGGCAGTTTTTAATTGTGACGTGTCACAACCTAAACAAAATCTCACTTCTAAGTTAATTACCGCTTACCTCCTTTGTGCTATGCGAAAACCATTTGTTGTTTTGTAAAACCGGTTCAAAATTCCACTGCACCATCAATTCATGGTTCCGTTTGCTATTTACTGAGTTACGGTTTTCAACCTTTATTCACTACACAACCTTCTTCTTTTATTAGATCAAATTCACTTCATGGATTCTATGAAATTCTTGTATATGAAAACTCGGTCCATACGAATAATTCAACCACATTGTTCATAAGATAAAATGAGCTTTTATTTCAGAAGCTCAAACCTGAGGCAACGGTGAATAAATTGTAATGTTGTCACTTCTTGTAGAGTTCTCTTAGCAAAGTGATGTGTGCATAAATTTCTTGAGATGAATCTGCGTTCTCGATTACTACATGGATTGAGTTGTTCGGTTCGGTGGTTTGAGAAATTGCAGCTGTGATTTCTTCTCACTTCTACGCAGTTTGAAAGGCCACATTTTTTTATGTGCATCGATCCATTATGTGATCAATGATCGACTTTATTTCTACGCAAATCTACACAGAATTATAAGACGAATGTCGGACCTCTTAAGAACACGCAGTCTCATGAATTTATAAATCTTGTAGCTCAGATATACAATGATGGAATTTCCTTTAATTCTGCCCAATTTCACCTGCACACATATATACTATGCCAAACTATGATTCATCACCTAAAATTATGAATTGAATTTCTCAACGCACAATTAATAACTCAGAAAATGAATCTCTTTATATATATACAAATATTTACACAGGTTTCTTCGTTTTGGCCTGATTTTCTTATCAATGTCCTTTCCTCTAATTTGCTCGTTGGCTTACAACAAAAAACCCTATTTTTCTAAAACCTAAATCCCCCTCTCTATGCCTTGAAGCTTATACTTCATACAAATGGATTCTACAACCAATTCTGGTTTAGATCCATAACTTGCTCAACAAATTACTAAGAATCCTCTAAGTCCTAAAATCTATCCTTTATCCCTAAAAATCCTTTCAAATCCACAAAATCATGAAACCAATTCTAATTTAGGAATTACAATTAATTCTCAAATCTCTCATTCCCTATGGAATATCAATTATCTTAATTCTCTCATGTTCTCCAACATTCGAGAAAATTTACAAAATTCCTCACAATAATTAATTAATTCCTATTCTAAATGTCTCACTTAATTCACTCAAAATATTTAAAATTACATCAATTTAATACATAGGAAACCAATCTTCTTTGAAAACACAAGACCCCTATGTCTATTAAAATACAAAGAATTTTCTAAGCCTAATGCTCCTGCATCAGACTCCCAAGGTTAAAAATAATCATGATCTCTCGATCATGTGCTTTTAATATTTGTCTTCCTGAATCCCATACCTTGTTCTGTAATTTGTCTTTTGTTGCTGCTTTTTCTTGTTGATTTTCTCCAGGTATCCACACTTTATGCTGCTTTTCTCCACTAGCTATGCTTTTACAGTCTGCTACTGTCTTCATTTTGCTGCTGCTTCTTTGTTTTCTTGTTGATGTCTTCCTCTGAGACACTTTCATCATTATCCTTCTTATCAGTTCAATTTCTTTATCTAATATATCTTCTGACTGTTGATTACTTTCACCTCTTGATTGCTGAATTTTTATTCTTACTATCGCCCTTTCATCCTTACCCTCTTGTTTACTGTTGTGTTGCACCTTTTTAGTTTCTGCTACATTTTCTTCCAAGACAATCTTCTGCTTTTGTTTACTGCAACTGGTAACTTCATCCTGATTGTAACTTATGACAATTTCTTTGTCTTCTTTCTTCTGCAATTCATTGGACTGATACATAGTCTATCTCTTCCTGTATTGAATCCTGATTCTCCAGAATTATTTCCAGCAATCTAATCTCTTTGTTCCATGGATTAAATACTTCCATAGATTCTTATTTTTCCTTCTTTACTTGGTTGCTCATTTGTGTCAAATTTTCTTTAGCATCTGCAACAAAATATTCACTCATAAAATAATTATTAAAATAAAAAACATAAGGCTTCAGTACCTCTTTTTCCTTTGGCAACATTTCATTTTGCTGCTCTGAAATTTCCTCTTCTATTAGCACATCAGTATGCTGATTCAACCTCTCTAAATAATTCTCTAAAGGACTCATCTCTTCCACACCATCTGTTTCAATGATGTCTCTCTATTTTGGTTCATAATTGTGAATTCCTTCCTTTGCAATCTCATTGTCATACTCTGAGTTTTCCAGCAAATATTCTAGCAATGTAATTTCTCTTTGACATTTCTTAAGTACTTCATCATCACTTATAATCTATGCATTTTTACACACATTTTCAGTTTGAAAATTACATGGTTCAACAGTCTCAACTATATCTTCACATATCAACTGTTCAGTCTGAATCTCATCTCCTTCTTTCACAAGAAATTGTTCCTGTGTTGTAACAGCTTCAAATATCAATACATTACTAAGTTCTTTCTGCTGCAATAAATCACTGCTTTTCTTATTCAAGAGAAATTCTTCATCATTACTCTCTGCTTCAGAGTATTTATCTTCTGAAAGATACTTTTCCATACTTTTGATAGCTTCAAAAGATTTCTCATCCTCTGCAAAAACCTATAATTATATCAAAATCATTAGTTACAAAAATACAAGGCTTTACATCCTTCCGCTGATCTGAACTTCTCCAACAGTTCAGGAAATCATCAATAATTCCTTTTTCAGCAAGGTAAACTTCTTGCTATCTTTAATTTTCACAAAAATTCATAAGATATTTCACAGATCTCAAATCTTCATCTTCACCCATAATTTCACCTTTTTCTAGTCTACAAATGGAAACTTCCATTTTTGACTCTGTTTCTCTGAGCTTTTCTATCAAATACTTCACTTGTTTCTGTTGTAGCTTCCTCTGTAATTTAGACCACTTTATTGTCTTTCTCCTCAAGACCCAACCTTGTCTTTGGTTTTCTTCTATCAGCATCTTTAATTTATTAAATTGTTCTCTTATCTCAACAATCTCTTTGTCACGCTCTTCTTGACTCATTTGTTTCTTGCAGATTTCTTTAATACCCTTCTTCATCTTTGATATGAAAATGGAACTATTTGAAATTCTATGCAAAGTATCCATTTCCATATAATTTAATGTGCAAAGTGTTCTTCATGACTTGCATGTTAAACAAAGTAGTTTTGGTAATGTTTCTGAGTTTATGTGTGAGGATTTGTTATTTAAAATTATTTTTTAACATGTCACAGCAGAAATACACAGCAAGTAAAATTCACCATAACATAGCACAACAAATTGTTGAGGCAGTTCACCCCTTCTGGGCTACATCTGCCGATCCAAGGCTCCCCAATGGCATGTCCTTACTCTATTAATTTGCTCAAAATGGTTAAACAGTGAAAAATATTCCTAAACAGGAAAAAAAAACTGTAAATTTGACTTCAAAAGATAGAAAATAGCTGAAAATGGCTTTTGCTTCACCTTAAACAGTGAAAGATAACCTAAAACAGTGCCTCCTCCATGATGGCCCTGGTGGCTCCTTCCTCTTATTTGAAGAAAAATCTATCGTAAAACACCTCTGTTCACCCTGAAACATATTCCAAACTTTCTAGAATTCTGAAGAAACCCAAAATTGACTAAAATTTCATCCTGTTTGGTTGAAAATTGAGAAATTTATGACCCTAACAAGTTTTTTCCCAGTGGCACTAGAAAACCTCCTCCAAAACTAGAGGAACTCTAGTTAACTCCACCAAATTCGTCGGATGGGTGGACTTGGTGGAACCGTGCTCCAAAATAGGTGGAACAATAAATGTAACTGTTAGTTGTTTAATGCATGTTCACATGCGGAAACTTCGATGATCAAGTCTGGCGGATAAGTTTTAAAATCTGCGCCCATGGTCACAAGGTAAGCAGTCATATGGATAGGGTGGTAGCACAAAGGTGCTTAACCCATTGTTCCGCCAGTTGGAAAATGCTTAGGCCCATGGTTCTTATCCACAGTCACATGACGATGGAACTTAAGCCCTGAGGGTTTAACCAACCTCCGCCCATTCACTATGCAACCCGATCCTCCATTCACACTGCCCGACTCGCCCATTACACCTCCGACCAACTGCACATTCAACTTCATCGACCCGACTCGCCCACTTTTCAACATCGTTTCCTCTACCATGTTGGTTAGGTTGACCCTGCTCGAGGAGTCGGGTCGAGGGTTCGACCCTCATTCCCTCCAAATTTTCACAACACTTTTCAACCAATGGCCTGGGGACACGTGGCACCCACTGATAGGCCCATAAAAAATTAATAAAAATGAAATTTTTCCATATTATTTTTTTTTTTAAATTGACAAAATCATTTGGCAAAAAGTCATGTTTTGGAGGTCACTAGATGAATTAAAACCTCAGTAACTTTCACATATGACATCATTTTTTAGTCTCGTTCATGGTGCCAGAATCGTAGCGATGAGACCTTTCTGGTCGTTGAGATTTCAACCATTTGTAAGAACTTGCATTTTGAGAATATTTTTCAACTTGGACATGATCTCCTGTTCACACCTCCCCAATGGGAAGATTTTGGACACCAAAAGCTCTCTGAATTACAGAAACTGAAGATGAGGAGACTGATTCTCCACTCTTCCAACCTTGAACCACTAAAATCTCCCTGATTTCATCAAATTGAGCTTCTCATAAAAAGATAAATTCTTCCTTGAATTCGCTGACCGAATGTTGTTAACCTTGACTATGTCATGATGCAAATTTTTGGAATTTGTAGAACAACAACTAAAATTTCAGAAAACATACTGCTCCTACAATGGTCTACCTTCAAAGGAAACTATAAATAAGATTCACCTTACCAACTATCCTCCTGGAGAATTTTTTTCGAATGAACCATGTACTTGTGTCAATTCCCGACCAAGTTTTCTCGCCATAGTAACCTACCATTTTGAAACCAGCAATGACCCTTGCTGAAATTTGTGCCCTCTTTTCTTGCATGCTTTTCCCTCTCTTGGATTCTTGCACCACTTTGCACCGACACTTTGTTCTCTGCACCAATCGACACCAAAGACACTTTCTGCAACATCTTGTTTCAGAAATAACATGAACAAAGTCAAATTTTGACTTGCATTAACAAGCCTTTTCAACTTCCTTGCATTCACTAAAGAAGATTCTAGCTTCTTCCGATGTGCTCTCACAATAAACTCCTTGCCATCCTTGAATAGATGATACTTGTTCGCATGGCGATGGAAGATCGCTTTTCTATCATGTAAGTACGGAATACCCAACACCACACCTGTAATGTCAAGCGGTACCACATCTAATTCAACCATGTCAACATAATGAGTTGTTATGGCGAAGTGCAACATGCACTTCCTTAAAACTTGTAAATTAACATCCTTGCAAATCCAACCAAGTGCATGCTTTGTGGGCTGACATACTAACAACAAAGAAGTCCATTGGAATGTCGCCATATCAGTTTGTTTATGGAACAGAGGCAGTGTTTCCTACCAGCCTTGGGGTACCAATGATTAAACTAGTCCAAGAGATTCAGATAGAAGAGGACAGTATGGTAAGGAGGATAAATCAAACAATCCATCTCCAACAAATAAGAGAAGAAGTCTATAACAGAGCTCTGAAAGTGCAGGAAAATATAAAGAAGTTGTTTGATAAAAGAACAAAATCTTGTGACTTCAAAATTGGAGATAAAGTTTTAAAATGGGACTCTAGGAGAGAGGACAAATGAAAGCATGGAAAATTTTACAGTTTGTGGCAGGGTCCTTACATAATCCAATCCACCATTGGTTCAAATGCCTTTTTTCTGCAAGAGCTAGATAATACAGATCTATTTGGGGGTCCTTTCAATGGAAGGATGCTCAAGCATTACTACTATTGATTTCCAATTTCCAGTTTTCATTTCCATTGTAAATACCATTGTTGTGTTTTGTTTTCAAAGAAAAAGAGAAAATGTTTCAAAAAAGAGAGAAAGAGAGGTTCAAACATGCTCAAAACTTGAACCTCTGAAGTGCAAAATATTGGCTCTAATATGATTAAAATCTGAGCCAAAGGAAGTAAAGAAACTAGTTCTAATATGCTCAAATCTGAACCAGCAAAGGAGAAAGAAGGATCAGCTCTAACAAGCCCAAAACCAGAGCTGAAATGAAGAAGAAAGTGGCTCTAACAAGCTCAAAACTTGAGTCACAAAGGAAAGAAGGAATGCTTCAAAGTTTTAAGATTTCAAGCCTTCAAGATTTTGTTTTCAATTTTCTACAATTTCAGTTCATGTGCAGTTGTCCTTATGCCATGGATCCACAACAAACCAGATTGACTAATCCTGGTTTGACTGTTTTTAAATTTCTATTGTTGAATGTAGAGAATAAATCTGCTAGATAGTTTAATCCTAGCAAGTATTAGATTAGGTAGAGAAACTATGAGGCCAACAGTTTAATCTGGTCTCATGGAGGAATAAGGGTAGAATTAGATTATTTTGTTTTCTGCTTTCAATAATAATAAAAAATGAAAATGATGAAGAAGGTCTGCAAATTCAAATGCACCTTGAAGAAAAAATGTTAGGATTGTAGGATGGGTACGTAGATTGTTTGGGGAACGTTTTCTGTTGATTAATATCCATCATATTTGTAACAGCTGAATCAAAGAATAAAGATGGTTCAAATATTAGGCATCTGGCCTACTCCAAAGATTATTTTCTGAATTCTTGACACCTTCAAGAAGATGCCATCCCCATGTGGAGCCACTGTTAGCCACCTATGAATTTTTTGGCAAGAAAACATGTGGCTAAGTATTTTTCTGAGCCTTCAAGAGATACATTTCCTATGAAAATATCTCATCCTTGAAGCCTCTGTGTGTCCTTTTCCTTTGAAAATATCTTCACTGATGTTTCCATCCAAAAAGCCTCACTGTTTGTGAAACAATTATGCTCAGAAAGGCCTCCATTTGCCCCTTTGTGTCCCTGCAAATTTCCCATTTTAACCCTTTTTTCCCTTTCTCAATTTCCCCTTTGACCCCAAAAAATTCCGTCCTAAGCCTACTAAATCATTCCATCTCCCCTTTTAACCTCACAAATACCCTTTGTTTGGCCTAAAAATCCATTTTTCCCTCTACCGAAAACCTCTGTTCAGCCTTGAAAATGTTGCTTTTAGGCTAAAAAACCCATTTTTTTCCATATATCAGGCTTAGTCCCTTCGGCCAACCCCTAACCACTTCCCCTCCATGCATCTGAGCGCTAATACCAAGCGCTAATCCATACAGGGCTAATCGGAATCGGAAGATGTTCGGGAGCGCTTTTCCTTTGTAAAACAAAAAAGTTTCGATGCAAGAGTGTTTATTCTGTCGGCCTTTGGTGCAATATTGACCGTAGATCTATACAGATCTGATGGTCCATTCAAAGCTCACAACGCACCCATCTCACTCCTTTGTAAACTCCCGATGAAGATCTCCACCATTGATCTTAAAGCATCCGATGGTTGTCGCAGCACCGCGCTCATCACCATTCGGAGATTTTAGAATGTGCCACCCTCCGATGCCCCGATTGAATCTAAGCCGTCCATCCATTCTAATCCAATAGATAGGATTTTCTCTCGCTCCACCCCATGTCCCCTATTGGTCACCTTTCGATCCAATCATAGTCGTTGATCTGAAGTCGATCTGATGGTCCAGATGCAATCACTCCTTCATCCCATCGGCGTTTTGGCCCTCCCGTCGCTCTCCCTCTGATTGAATCGCAGTCGTTCATCCCTCTTGATCCAACGGCTATGATTTCTCCCACCCACTAACCATATCCTCCACCTTTTCTCTCTCTCTCCAGATCTCAGTCATTCATTCATAGATCGAACGGCCTGTATTCAAACCACCTTCCGCTTGACCCCACCTTAACTGACCGCGCACGTTATCATATCATGCTTCAGCTCCTACCGTCGGATCTCACAGTCCCAGATCCAATGGCCAACATCAATATCACGTTTTTTCCTCGTCTGAACATTAACAGTTCAAATTTACGTGAAATAGGCGGTTTTAAAAGGCCACATGTCAGCCGGGGACCTATATCACGTTCGAAAAGTGAAAACCGCCTTACCTTCCTTTTGCTGCGTGAAAACAGTTGTTTCTTTAGAAAAACCACTTCCCCACTTCCCGCCTCTGAAATTCCATTAAGATATTTCGACCGTTGATCTATTTCAATCAACGGCCCTCGTTGCATCTCGCACTCCATTCACATTTTTCTCATCGCGTGACCATAGAACCTCATCAGATCATCGCAGTCGTTGATCTCCTCCTGAGATTTAACAGTCCTAATAAAATTGCCCTCCGCCCATGACCGGGTCCCACCATTCAAGCCCATTTCATATGTTTTTCACGCATTTTCTTTGTATTCTATCCAAAGGTCGAGATTGAATGTTTTACATTAAAACCTTTGTAAGCCGCTCACATTAAACTTTTAATGTTTTACATTAAAGGTTTATATTGTTCTGCCTAATATCACGACTTTAATGTTTTACATTAAATTTCATTGCATAACGTCCAACCTACCAAATTCATTCCATTAGTTAATCTCCACCGTCGATCATCACCTCCAGATCTGATCAAACGGTCCACATGCATTCCTCCACCAAACTTTCACCAGACCATTTTTTCACCATTTCACTGCATTTTTCAGTTGTTTTCATTGCATCCACCGCATTCACCTCTTCTGCGCTACCATTCTCACAGTCCTCCACAAGATCTACCCCTATGCATGGATTTCTTAATAGATTTGTGTGTGCTTTTAAGGGTACAGCAAGTGGGAAACTGCCATTGTCTGGCAATCATCACCGTTATAGTGACACAGAGCGCAGAGAAGGCTATTTTCAAGAGCCAAATTTCGCAGAAGATGCTTGGGAAGGTTTCTAAATGAAATATGTTCATCAAAGACCAGTGTTTTATTCTATGAAACTTCCGGCACCATTAAAGCTCCATTTTCACAGAGAGAGACAGTCATGAAGCAGCAAAGAGTATCAATACAGGATTAAAGAGTTTTAAAGCCTCTAATTAAATATTTTAAGCTTTAATTAACTGTTCAAAGGGTGAATGTACCAGATTGAATACCTTGAGATTAACACAGAAGGCCTAATGAGTCCTAATGCACAGAAAACAATATTATCAGTGTTCCACGTCAGCAGAAGTTTCCCTCCCGAGAAAGGACAAAGTACCCATACTGTTTTTATTCTACGTCATGTTCCTGAGAAGATTTCCACCCTGACATAAGTCCTAACGCTACCAGAGAATTTGTTATGCAGTATGGCAGACCTCAAAGTCATTTATCTACCTTTTCTATTCACCAGAGTACTACAGAGTACTATAGCCGGAAGTACATCAAAGAACATACCTGGAGTAACTATCAGCCTGTCAAAGATCACTTTTTCACCCAAAGAGTACTGAAGATTAATGCATAGATGTTAAGACAGAATAGGCCTGAAGCCCTCTTCTCCTACTTCTGTTTTAATGTTTCATTTAGTGTTTCACCTACCTCCTCTACCTCTCTTTCAGCTATAAAAACTCAAGAAAAACACAGTGTAAGGGTTGTTGTTGATTATTGATCAGATAACTGTGAATTGTAAGTTGTTTCTCTTGAGATATAGTTATATGTGCAAAAGTTGTAAGATAGGCTGAGGAATATGTTTTCAAACTAAATATCAAGCTGTTGGACAATGTTGTACATGACTGGTGTTTCTCTTTAATATGACAAGCACATTTCTTTGGATCCTGATTTAAAGCAGCGGTGATGTTTTTTGCCTTTGTCTCTGTTTTCCTTCTGTAATTCATTACATTTCATTTCTCTGGTAAGCATCAGAAATCTGGCTTATGATATACCCTTGCATGGTACCCTAATGCTTCTTCTCTCCTTACCTTTTATGTTTTCTACTGATCATGCTATCTGAGTACTGATTCAAGATAATTTAACCAGTGTAGTAGTTGTTATTCACTGCTAGCTGATATATGAATTTATGAATCTGTCTTAGATGTTCTTGTTGGGTTTTAATTGAAAGGATTGGGATACTGGGAGTTTAGAATGTTGATTATGTCTCACTAGGGTCTTTTTCAATCAATTGAACCTTTCTAAGTTCTCTTAAGTTGAAGGCCGAAGCATTGAAAGTTCAAAGCCTTTCTCTGATCTCAGGTTTCACCTTTGTGTTTAAATCTTTAATGTTTCCTTTGTCTGAAGAGTTAACCCTTTAGGAGTTGGATCATAGGCATTTAATGGCATGTCCTGTCCCTATATCTTATTCCTAAGTGGTCACCTTGGAGGTTTCCTTGTCATTCACCTTATTTCCTTATCATTTCATACCACACTATCATCTTTAAAGATCCACTATTTTAGATGACTAGCCCAATTGAAAGCCTTGAATACTGAATAGAAAGTAAACCCTTTCATGACTCCATTTCCCAATGGTATCGAGTGTTCTCTGAATTACCTCTCCTTTGCCTAAAATTCTCTTTGCTCATCCTTGTCTTATATTGAACCCTTCATTCTTGTTTCCCAACAACCAAACAAACAAACAACAAAACAAAACAAACCTTGTGCCTTATAACTAGCCTAATACCTGAAAATCAAGCTTCAAAGACATATACCTTTGCCTTTATTGAGAGATCCCTCTCTAGACCCAGGAGGGCTAGATCTTGAGGTCTAAAATTGGTTTTGATGTTGTCTCATCTTTTGGTATTTCCAAACTTTCCAAAACATGGGAAATCCAACACGTGGCTTGGACACAAACCTCATCTAGAGTAGTAGGATTGAACATAAGGATAGTATGTACAAGATAGCTGTGTAAACCACCTATATATTTCAGCAAAGTCTCTTGGCTATGCAAATCAATTCCTAACAAAAGAGCCCTTCTTCTAAACTCTTGACTGTAATCTTGAACACTTTGTCCCTTAAGTTGTCTAAAACTTTGCCAATTCATGATAGCCTTTTGTAAATGAGCTAATGGATAAAATTGATGTTTAATTGCGGAAATAAATTCAGCCCATGATAAAGTGATCTTACCATGTTTTTTAATTTCATCCTTGGTCTTGGCTTCCCACCATACCAATGTTGCTCCCTCCATTATCAAAGAGGCTAACTGAATCTTGGTGTCGTCTTCATGAAGGTTTTGTATCCTCAAATAAACTTCCAACTGTCTTATCCAATTGGCAAGTTTCTCTGCATTTACCTCACCATTAAACATAGGCAACTCAAATTTAACATCAAGCTTTAAAAATGGACTTTTACCAGAGGTTTTAGACTTGTGAGATTGATTCACTAAAGTAGAGGATGACGATGTAGAGGAAGAGGATGAAGATGGGGATGGTGTATAATCATTTCCTTCGTGTCCTTTATTTGACTTGTCATCACTTTTCTTTCCTCCTGAAGAACCCTCTCCTTATTTCTGGTGTCTAGACCCTTCTCCTACAAGCCTGTCATTCCTTTCTTGGTAGAGTATCCTCACCATCTCTGTCATGTCCAAGAAATCCTTTCGGAACACCCGTTCTTCTTCTTTGGGGTCAATGTCTTCGGGAACTTATCCTTCTCTTGAAGACATGCTTGAGGCTTCTTAAATGGCTCTTGGAGGTGGCTCTCTGGCCCTTCTTGGTTGAGGATTACTTTGTGCTCTAACCAAGTGTCCTTCCTCCCTCTTGAGCTTAAGCCTAGTAAGCATCAAAACTTGCAAACAATCAACTATATATTTGCACAAGAAAAAATGTAGAGTAAAACTCTAGCTTTGATACCATCTGATCTGAAAATGGAACTATTTGTAATGCTATGCAAATTATCCATTTCCATATAATTTAATGTGCAAAGTGTTCTTCGTGACTTGCAGGTTTAAAAAAGTATTTTTGGTAATGTTTCTGAGTTTATGTGTGAGGATTTTTTATTTAAAATTATTGTTTAACAGATTACAGCAGAAATACACAGCAAGTAAAATTCACCATAACATAACACAGCAAATTGTTGAGGCAGTTCACCCCTCCTGGGCTACATCTATCGGTCCAAGGCTCCCCAATGGCATGTCCTTGCTCTATTAATTTTCTCAAAATGGTTACACAGTGAAAAATATGCCTAAACAAGCAAAAAAAATATATAAATTTGACTTCATAATATAGAAAATAGCTGAAAATGGCTTTTGTTTCACCTTAAGCAGTGAAAGATAACCAAAAACAGTGCCTCATCCACGATGGCCCTTGTGGCTCCTTCCTCTTCTCTGAAGAAAAATATATTGTAAAACACCTCTGTTCACTTTGAAACATGTTCCAAACTCTCCATAATGCTGAAGAAACCCAAAATTGACTAAAATTTCATCCTGTTTGGTCGAAAATTGAGAAAGTTATGACCCTAACAAGTTTTTTCCCAGTGGCACTAGAAAACCTCCTCCAAAACTGGAGGAACTCCAGTTAACTCCACCAAATTCGTCAGATGGGCGGACTTGGCAGAACCACGCTCCAAAATAGGCGGAACAATAAATGTAACTATTATTTGTTTAATGCATGTTCACATTCGGAAACTTCAACGGTCAAGTCTGGTAGATAAGTTTTAAACTCTGTGCCCATGGTCACAAGGTAAGCAATCATATGGATAGGGTGCTAGCACAAAGGTGCTTAACCCTTTGTTCCACTGGTTGGAAAATTCTTAGGCCCACAGTTGTTATCCACAGTCACGTGATGACAGAACTTAAGCCCTAAGGGCTTAACCAATCTCCACCCATTCACTATGCGACTCGAGCCTCCGTTCACACCACCAGACTCGCCCATTACACCTCCGACCAACTGCACATTCAACTTCATCGACCCGACACACCCACTTTTCAACATCGTTTCCTCTTCCATGTTGGTCGGGTTGACCCTGCCCGAGGAGTTGAGTCGAGGACCCTCATGCCCTCCAACTTTTCACAACATTTTTCAACCAATGGCCTGGGGCCACATGGCAGCCTCCGAGTAGGCCACGTGGCACCCACTGATAGGCCCATAAAAACTTAATAAAAATTAAATTTTTCCATATTAATTTTTTTTTTTAATTGACAAAATCATTTGGTCAAAAATTCTTGTTTTGGAGGTCACTGGATGAATTCAAACCTCAGTAACTTTCACAAACGACATCGGTTTTCAGTCTCGTTCACGACACCACAATCGCAGCGACGAGACCTTTCCGGTCGTTCAGATTGCAACCATTTCTTATCACTTCCATTTTTGAGAATTTTTTGGACAAGATCTCCTTATCAATCTTGTAGCTTTATTCTGAACCTTGCACATGACTTTCCATAGTCATCTTTTCTTCTGTGTGAGATTTTGCACCTGCAACTCGTCAACCCCCTACTGAGTTAATCTTCTCAACAAGCTTCTCCTCTGCCTGGTCTTCAAGTTCTCTCCTTCTTAGAACTTGTACTAAGAAATCTTGCTCTCTTCTCTGGTTGCTACACTCACTTCATTTAAAGACACCATTGTCCCTGTCTATTCCAAGCCTTAGCTGGAATAAGGCCCTGCTACAATTTCTAAGAACTTTCAAAATTTCTTCCTACAGTCTCACTGTTGTAATCTTGTGCCAACTTTCCACTCCTTTAATCTATTGTGGTCTTGCTCAGAACCCCTGCTATGACTATCAGTAGTCATCTTCTTCTTTCCATCTCTATGACTTCATCACTCACTCCCTCACTATGAGCTATTCTAAGCCTCTGCAACAACAAGTCCTTCCTGCTACCACTTACCTCAACAAGTTTTCCTCTGGCCTTGGACTTTTGGCAAGTATAGTTCTTTATCTCTGGAAACTCCTTTTGAAAATTTCTCTCTACTTCTTCTAGGCTTTAACTCTTCTGCACTTTTTAAGAACACAATTTTCCCTTTTATCCAAACTCTGTCGGAATTCTTCAAGGTTCTGCTCCACACTTTTCTTTCACTCAGAAACTCTTACCATCTTCCTTCATCACTGTTCTTAAGGATGTGATCTTCTTTTATTGAAATTCTATTCAACTGTCTACAACCTGAATTCTACAAACATAATCTTCAAACCAGATTAAAATAACACATAACACCTCACCTTCAAGATCTTTGTGTGATATTTTTTCTCCTTTTCCAACATTTTGAATGGTTCATATGTTTTTTAATTCAGATTCTGCAGATCTGAATTTCCTCATAGTTTTAGGCTACCATGCTTCCACTGCACACCTTTTCCAATCTACAACTACTACCAATCAGATTTAAAATCTAATCTCCTCTTACTTTCTCCATCACACATGCATTCTGTACAATTCTAATTTAATTAAAAAAAAAAACTTTAACCTTCAAAAGAGCTTTTGCCAGCTCTGATACCACTTGAAGCAGCCTAAGCTGCGTAAACCCACAGTATGAAAGGAAATGCATATTCTCATGCATATAACCAAAATATCTCCAAACAGTAGCACCATTTCTCATTCGGAAACTATTACATATGGTACAACATAAAGCCACACATACCCATAATAAGCATATGAATTATTGACACATGCAAGCGTTCCAAAACCGTGGAAATTCCTTTGTCACAAATATGCTTACAAACTATATGAAAATACTCACCTTATGATAATTCGTATTTATGAATTTACTTTAGTTAAAACCCAAAGTTTTAACATATATATGTTGACCCCATAGTTATTACCCAACTCACCTTACACTGGTGATCTCTCCGTGCCCGTCCATTTGACGGCAATCACACTCCAACATGCATGAAGATTAGAGTTTTCATATCATGCAAAATAGGTAGTTTTTAATTGCGATGTGTCACAACCTAAACACAATCGCGCTTCTAAGTTAATTATTTCTTACCTCCTTTGTGTTGTGCGAAAACCATTTGTTGTTTTGTAAAACCGGTTCAACATTCCACTGCGCCATTGATTCATGGTTTCGTTTGCTATTCACTGAGTTACGGTTTTCAGCCTTTTTTCACTGCACAACCTTCTTCTTTTCTTAGATCAAATTCACTTCACAGATTCTATCAAATTCTTGTATATGAAAACTCGGTCCATACGAATAATTCAGCCACATTGTTCATAAGATAAAATGAGCATTTATTTAAGAAGCTCAAACCTGAGGCAACAGTGAATAAATTGTAATGTTGTCACTTCTTGTAGAGTTCTCTCAGCAAAGTGACATGTGCATAAATTTCTTGAGACAAATTTGCGTTCTCGATTACCACATGGATTGAGTTGTTTGATTCGGTGGTTTGAGAAATTGCAGCTGTGATTTCTTCTCACTTCTATGTAGTTTGAAAGGCCACATTTTTTTATGTGCATCGATCCATTCTGTGATCAATGATCAATTTTTTTTCTATGCAAATCTACACAGAATTGTAATATGAATGTCCGACCTCTTAAAAACATGCAGTCTCATGAATTCATAAATCTTGTAGCTCAGATATGGGCGGATATGTGAAGATGGGTTACACTTTTGTGAGAATCGGGGGCGGAAAACTTTTTTCAGCAATAGATAGGCCGAACCTTTTATAAAGTTCGGCCGAACTATTTAATATTTCGGCCGAACTTTCTTAGAAAGTTCAGCCGAACTTGTGATTCCGTTTATATTGACAGGACACTGACGGCGTGGGAAAACAGAATTTTTGCCGGAGATGGGAAAACCGGCAACAAAATTTCGACCGAACTTTTACTTTTAAATAGTTCGGCCGAACTAGTTTCTATAAATAAATCCCCCGCGAAGTTGATTTGTTTACCGGTCTGTTTGTTCGCGCATTTTTTTGTTTATGTTGTTGTTGGTCTGTTTGTTCGTGCGTTTTCGTTTGTGTTGCTCCTCCCGTCCGCGCTGTTGGTCTACTGCAATACCAGGTATGGGCAATATAAATGGTGTATGTCGTTGCAATTTGTAACATTCAATATGCCTTCATATTTATATGACATAGTTTTGTATGTCATATTGTTTTAAATGGTTGCTTTTCTGGTTATAGTCGAAAATATGTCGATTCTTTACTTTTCTGGTTTTAAGTGTCTTCAATCATTCGTGCAAGATACAATATTAAATCCCATTGGTTTATGTATGCTTTGATCATATAAGTTATTTTTTTATTTCGTATTTCTTCATTTTTTGGAGGTGAAAGGATATTGAAGTAATTTACCTGCTCTTACCAACTTGTAAAAATTGTTATTATAGACAATAAAATTGTTTGTGCAAATATCCCACAAATAGCTCCTTCCCAAATTCCTTGAAATATCCAACAAAATCAAGAATTAGATATAACACAAACACAGAAATGAAAAAACTTATTCTATTTATAGATCAATGTTCTAGATTTCATCCTATTGAGATACAAATGTTTTTTCTACAGTCACAGGTAAGCCCTAAAATTCTTAAACCAGCCATTCATTTTCAGAGGCCAGTACTTAGTTGTATGTATATCAAGTTTAAAAATTCCACATAACTGGTGCTACTGCTAAACACCATTAACCGATGTTGCTGCAATAGGCTTCATTATTTTCTGCGATTTTAGGTTGCCTGCCGCCATAACTGGAACGGTGAATCAATTTTTATTTATTATAAAAATCATGAATCAATTTTTCAAAAGTGAAGTATATAAATTTACAAGCTAGGCCCCTGCAATTTGCTACTTAAAAACAAGTCATGAGTCTTTGATCATTATAATAATTCGTATATTGTTGATTTATTTGAGAAAAGGGTTCGTTAACCTTCTATGCAATGTTAACGAGTGCAACGCGTGTCTAAACCTAACATAATCACCTTTCAATATTTACTTATTTTTTCTCTCAGACCTGTTACAATTAAATGAAACAGTAAGCATGTTAAAAGAATCTACAAAAACAAATAACCTAAAGATATAATGCCATGATCTAATCTTGTTACATTTCCATTTTTGTTCGCTTTGAACCTGTGACAATCATCTTCCTCGGTGGAGTAATTTTTTTCCAATAATAATAGAAAGCTTGCAATACATAGAGTATTTAGGTTATTACTCACAAATTGGACTTGAACGTCAAATATAAGATCATTATGATAATCACCTCAAATATAAGATCTCTATGATAATCATCTCCCTTTGTAGAGTAATTATTTCAATAATTTCAGAAAACCTAATACAAGAAGTGTTAGTTTTTTTTTTTCAAATAGAAAAAACAGTATTTCTTATATATTAGAAAAGAAAGTACAATTACATAGATCTTTCACATTTCAGCTAGACTTGTCTCTACAAAATATGAGAATCAAAACAAAAGTATTACAATATCTGTCTTGTATATGCAACTACTATCATTCACTAATTCTTCAGTTTGGTCAAAATCTTGAAAGAAAAAAAAAAAAAAACCAAAATGGGACATAGTACATTTTAAAATATCAAATTATATGTATAAACTAAAAAGTAAGAATAATGCCATAATTAGTCATGGATTCATATTTGTATTTATAATAATGAATAAGCTCAAGTGATAAGGAAACTTCTATTTTCTAAAGTATTTATCATAACCTAATACAAAATGGTAGGTTATTACTTACAAACCTGATTTGAACTTCCAAAGTGTTAGGTTATTTCTTACAAAGTGGACTTGAACTCCCAAAGTTTTAGGTTATTGCTTACAAACTGGACTTGAGCGCCCAAAATAAAACATGTCTAAATGTATCTAAAAGTTATATGTATTTTTTTTAGGTTGGAGAAGTGTAGATGTTTATCAATACAAAATTTTGTTATTTAATAGTCAAGTTTTATAATTATTATAATGAAATAGTTTCTCACAACAAATTTGATAAAATAAGTGAAATCTATATAATGAAGATTAATTTGTATTTAAGTTTTATATCTTTTAATAACTAAATTTCTATTTAAATGAATAAAACAATCAAATGTAAGAAATAGAAAACATAATGAAACACACACATACATATCTACAATCAACACAATTATTTTCCTAGGAAATCCTTATGGGAGACAAGCAACCCTAAAAAGTAATGATGCTCTACTCCTTTTTCCCTAGGAAATCCTTATGGGAGAAAACCAACACTAAAATGTAAACATGGTCTACTCTCTCTTTTCTGGTATGGAAAATATGTAAGTACAAAGAAAGAGGTAATCTCTCTAGAGTTAGCTAAGACTTTTGGTGTGTAAGGCTGCTATAGAAACTTAACTTCATGCATTTTTCTCTCTAACTTCACACTCCTAGTTGTATTTTCAACTATGGAACAAAATACAATAACACAAAATGGAACTCTTATTCCTCCTAGTGGCCAATTATTTAACATAGCATGATAGCCAACTAGGTGTAAGATTTGACTCCGTCAACCATTAACGAGGTTTGTGATTTTAGACCTTTTATATTCTTGTTAAAATTCCACATGTAGCTAGCTTGATATGCATGAGTAATGGGGCTAAAATTACATTCTCTCGTACCATGGTGGTCAACATGATAGGTCAACTTACTAAAGGCATAAATTTTGAATGAACTTCATTTGATGTTTTTCTTGCACCATTGGATATGTCTTTAAGTGTATAACAATGGTCAAGGTTTTGGCACAAGGGATAATCGTTTGACCCCAAGAAATGTCATTTAATACCTCAAAATTACTCCAAAAGGTTTTAGACCCCAATTCTCCACCCACCATTAAAATGACCCTACAAGTTGATTCTTTCAGTTTTTTCACTCTATAAGCATCAAAATATATGAAAAATAATATAATTATCCAATCTAGATCATTATTTAATAATTTGTTAAAATTATGAGTAAGAAATATACATCATGGAATTTAAATAGCATTAATTCATTGAACACCCTTGTACATTCCTTGTTGATACTTTGAAAGTAATATGTTTTGAAAAATAATTTGTTTATGGATTCTATTTTCCACATTCTCTCAACCATATCAAAAACCTTCTTATAATATATGAAACCATCTATACAACTTTTCATTTGTTTCAATAGGAATTAACATATTGAAATATTAATTGTATTTATGTCTTGTGTGCTAAGGAAGGGAGTTCGTGAACCTTATGGGAAGAGATAGTATTTGTTAAGTTAGGAGGGATACTTTTTATGAGATAGAATTAACTTAAAATGCTTCTTAATATTATGTAACTTTCGAACGATAATTACAAATTTATTTATTTTTTTACTTATCATTTAGTTGCTAAAAGTTGAAGAATTTATGTTGGTAAATAATTAATTAGGTCTATTTAAATCATTTACCACTTTTGGGTTTTTCATTTTCGTGGTTTCATTCATAATTTCACTTTTTTGCAAATTGTCAATTTCAATTTTTCACACCACATGTGCACAGTCAAAGGACCTAAGGTCTTTCCCATACCAAAGCATGTTCTTTTAAAACATGTTTTCTTGGTGATATGGGTGATTTAGAAATGATTGGGAGAGCGAAATTCCTCATTTAATACACAATATGTTTGGTTCATGCCACTAAGCCAAGAATTTTAAATTCAAATGACTTTTAATATAACCAACTAAATCTTGCAAAAAAAGAATAAAACAATTTATGTTAGGGTTTTGGATTTAGGCATTGAAACAACACACCATGATATTTCAAATTTAAAAATAATGGTTTGAGTCCTAGGTAGCTTAGAATCCTATCTAGAGGTTTTTTTTCAAAATAAGGATGCACTCCCATTTGATTCTCATGATTAGGTTGTAATCATGAGGCTCTCGCTCAAGAGTGGACCTTCCTAAAATCTTGTGACATCTTGTCACAAACAAAACCATCAAACTGAAAAACACATCATGCAAGAAACATAGCTCGCTGACATATCATTTTTCTCCTTCAAAGAAAAAAAATTCACATCATGTGAATATCTCCATGTACTCTTACATATTGGTGTACAAAACCATCAACCAAACACAAGTCGACAAAAAATGCCTCTTCAAACAACTGACTCTCAAGTCAAATAATAGCATGTACAAATTTCCATATTTGTTGCATCTAAGTGTGTCAACATAACTCTACTTTCAACATCTTGCTTCATGCAACATGCACCATACTTTGAATTTGCAAAGAAATTCATGAAACATCAAAATACATGTAAGGCCTTAATTGGATAAGAAATCTAACCATCCCTTACCAAACCATTTCAATGGCGCTTCTTTCAGCTGCACTTCATCATGTGAATCATCCTGGCCCTCATCAATTATGGAATCCTCTTTTCCATTCTTGTCAATATCTCTTTCCACCTTCTTCAAATGTCGTGGATGACTTGTTGGATACAAAGTCCAACACTTGTCTACAAGGTGACCTTTCTTATGGCAATGAGTGCAAAACAATTGCATCTTATTTTCAACATCATTTTCCTTGTCCAATGGGCCTTTGAAATTTTGC
Source organism: Pinus albicaulis (assembly GCA_034641835.2). Classification (NCBI taxonomy): domain Eukaryota; kingdom Viridiplantae; phylum Streptophyta; class Pinopsida; order Pinales; family Pinaceae; genus Pinus; species Pinus albicaulis. The sequence continues at coordinate 154,277,673 of CM076582.1, read as the reverse complement.
CTCATTTATTTAGAAAGTTTCATGTGCATGGATATCTTCTTCCAACATCTATAAACATTATGATTATTCAAACCACAAAAGGAACATGCAAACTTTTCCAAATCTTATGTGAATATTTACCTTGTTTATCATAATCAAAAGAAATTTGATTAAAGGCAGATTTATACCTTGAACATTCACCTTTGTCGCCTTCTTGAGGAGGTGAATTTGATGAGGTAGTGGCTCTCCTCGGAATACTAGCAATGAATTCAATGACTTTAGAGCTTTCAACATCCTCTTCTTTTACATTCTCATTAGATGCATGATTATTAACATCTTCTTGCAAAGTGGGTGTCAAAATTTTCCATTCATCATGAACACAAACTTCACAAGCTTGAGGTAATGAACACGAAATGAAATTCCTTCTTGGAACAGCTTCATGTGCCTCCTTGGCTTTGGATCATTCTCCATCATGTTTTCCATAACCAAGACCAAAATAATTAGGCCTTTCCTCAACAAAATTTGGCTCAACTATGCCTTGTACATGTTTGCCTTTAACCCTTTACTTTCATAGCCCATTTTCATCAAAAATTTGGACCTTATTCCTCTAGTGTGTCTCTCAAAAGCACGTACACATTCACTTTGAGAGGAAATTGAAGACAAACTTGAATTGCATACCTCTTTCTCATTCACATACTTGGCTAAGGATTCCTTTGCATCATCGAGTTGAATCTCCATGTCATGCATCCTTGCATGGTTTTCATTTGCAATATGGAGTTGAGTCTCCATCTCATGCATATTTTCAAGAATTTCTTGCTTCTCCTCCTTCTTGGAAATCAACTTCTTTTGAAGGATAATGTTCTCCCTATTATCTTCATACATCTCTTGCACCATATCATTCATGATGTAGAGCTTATGCAACATCTCTTTATCAAATATTTTTGTTAAGGAAGACTGATTAAAAGAGATACTTGATGAAGCTTCCATCACACTTGTAATGCATAAAAAGCTTCTTTGTCGTGATTTTAGAACTGAGCTCTCAATATTGACTTTCTCTTCACACACATAAACTTGCACACAACTAAACTCTCCTTGCATAAATACAAAAACCAATAGCTAATTCTTCTAGCTAACCTTGACTAAAATGAGCTAAATTGTACTTTGATACCAACTTGATTTGAATACATGGACAAACTAGTTTTGTTGTGCTATCTCCCTCATCAGTTAAATAAAAATGTGTAAATAGGATCATCTAAAGTTAGCCAATTGGGAAGGGGTTTATGTGTCAAGCTTTAAGTGTATTTTGTGAGAAATTTATGAGTTAATTAGCTTTTAAAAACTCATGTGTACAACAAATAAAATGCAAAATTTTTTCCCTCAATCCAGATTCCGATCATTGGACATGTAAGAGGAAGAAAGAGGGAATTCACTTTTCAAATTCTAGACCTTGTCTAAACCAAAATAAACTAGAGGTTCGATTTTCAAATACATTCACTTATTTGGAAAAGTTCTAGCTACCAAAAGTCCATATGCCAATCTACCTCCCAAGAAATCCATTTATTACACCACTGGTTAGTTTTTTGTCTTCCTATATTCTTTATCAACCTCTTCTAGTGATTCTTGAAATGTGGATACTTAAATCCTTCCTAAAAATTTGAGCTCTAAAATGAGAAGACATACAAGGTCATTTTAATTCATTCCTCTACCCAATTATAAAAACCAAGTGAATATTTCTACATATTGATTTTTGTCCCATAAACTATACAATATAGGTCAATTTTTTCCTTTAACTTATTTAAATATTGTTAGCGCACAATTGTTCAATGGTCTGATGAAATTTCATTGATAAAGGAATGATTATGCCAATCCATATTGCATATTTCCATTAACAATGTTTAATTACATGTAAAACAATGTTGTCTCTGCTTTTATGTTATTTTGAGTTTTCTTTTAGTGCTGAAATTGGAATATATGATATTAATTTATGACTTGCAATTATATAAGCTGAGATACTATTCTTTTTCTCTACTATATTGTTATTTCTAGTCCTTTGGGTGCTTTCTTCATATTTTTTTTTTTTTTACTAATTGAAGGGATTCGTAATTCTATATTTTACCATATTGCTTGTTGGTTGCATGTAGATTTAATTGACATATAATAGGTGGTTTTTGTTTTTGGGATGTCTGTAAAGTTTTTTGCACATCATATTGAATTTCTATAATGTATAGCTCCCTAACATTCAGATAGAACCTTCATTGAAAAATGTGAGGGGGGTTTCAAATTCACATTAGATAACACCCTCCTCTGGGATAAAAAAGTTTAACAAACACAATAACAGAGAAACAATTAGTGACATCACCAAAAGAAGTAGCCTCTTCAAGGTATCATATCCTCTCATCAAGGTCAAGAATCTATTCACCAAAAATGTCATATGGAAATGATGATTTAAGAAACAAAACCAGACAAAAACCTTCATTGAGAACAACAAAATCTAAAACTTCTTCAAGGTCTTCAATCTGCTCGTAAAGTTAAATTGTGTCTTGATCAAGTCCAACAACAAAGAAACATTCAGTGACAACACCAAAATCTACAACTTCTTCAACATCTTCTAAACCATCTTCAAATTCAATATTGTGTGCATCAAATTCATCACCAAGGTCATCAATGGAGTCATCAAAACTACTATTTCAAACTTCAATGCCAAAACTAAGTCAAAAGAATTCAATTCCTCCTCCAAAACCTTCTTCTCTGAGCAAAGCTAGCATCATGTCATCGAGAAATTCAGTAATTCCACAAGGAAATTCTATCAAAGTTAAAACAAATCCTTTTCATCCATATTTAATGCCTACTTTTTCAGGTGGAACACCTCTAAATTTAAGGACCATAATGCCATAAAATACAACTTTACCTAATAGGTGTAGACCTAGAACCCCCAACTTTGCGTGACATGTACAACTGAAGATCCTATGGTAAGCAGTGTGAGAAGAGAGTCATGGTCACTAAGTTGAGCAAGAGAAATAGTTTGGTATGACAACCTTACTTGTGATAGGTCTAGCTAGCAAACTACCAAAATACATGGTAATGGCATTCAAAATGTGAAAATTCCCATTTCACTTGGAAATAAGATGGTAGAGAAAGGTATAGATGAAAGGAGATATCTATATAGATGGTAAAGAAATCAAATAGTTCTATCAATTCCACCTTGCAACTCTAAGAGACATTGAATTAAATTTCATCTCAAGACAGGGCTTTGGAAGGACACTCTCAAAGCCAACCTTCGTTATGGCTTTGAAACACATGGTAAGTATTGACTCAGCAACCTTATTTGCATAATTTTTTCTGGCATGGACCTTAATGACATAGCCTTCTTTTGCCTAAAATGAATGCAAATTTCCTTGCAATTTGGCTTGCAACATTCATAATTCATGCTCATGGAACATTATTGTGTTGCAATTGTGATAACATCTACTGTATGCAGAAGCTTTAATAAAAAATGATCGAAAATGACATTTTTGCTTTGTTTTTTTCAAGATTTAAGGAAAATTACACCAAGTAGCTTCCAGCCTCATATGACCATCATGTCAAACTCATCTCAAGATATTGTCCAAGTAAGAGCCACCAAAAGCAAGCAATCTAGTATACATGACTCTCCAATTTCAATTAGCAGCAATGATAGTTCTAAGTATGGTGCAAACATTGCTCTAGATCCTCAATGGGGCATGTTTGATGACAATAATTTGGGGAGTGAGAGAGGGAGATGGTAGGAGAAAAAATTCAAGGAATCCACGGGAAATTGAAAAATATATAACTAATAAGGTTTTGAATAAGATCAAACTAAAAGTCCACAAGATAGGAAATAATTTGTGCCATTTAGTTGCTACCCGGACAATAGATGACATCTGGCATAATACTACACATTTTGTGCTTAACATCATGAATATTTTTAGTAATGGGTAGTTAGTGTGCATCAATTTCAGTGTTCAATCATCATGAGGATCATGACATCATGTGCTACCATAGCTTTTTTCCTATTCATTTCTATAGTTGTAATGTGATGGATGTTCTATGGAAGAATGTTTGAACATGATGAATCCTAGCAATGTTGAAAGTTTTTTTTCTAATTCATTTTCAATATAAAATGCTTCCTTTAACTATCAATAAAATATATTACATGTTAGTAATGTCACACAAAATGGTTCCCAGCTGAGAAGTCTCAACGATTGAAAAATTCATGTGAAAATCCCTTGTATCTATAAAAAGTTGCCCAACAACATAAAGCCTATCAAAATTGACACATGGACATAAATTTTAGAAGCAACATTTCTTTAAATCTGCTTGAAATAAGAGGGGGAAAAACCAAAATTCTTTCCATAAAGGCACAAAAGCAGTTTTCATAGATTTCCAAACAATTCACTAACTATCATGATGAAACCTGCAATTAAAGGGGTACCTTATTTGTCATTAGGAATGGACCACAGCCATTATTATTTCCCTAAAAAATTGTGATAATGTAAATTCAAACATCATTAACATGATAAAAATATTTGGTTGGCTTCTTATTCTTTGTAATAATGACGAAAATTGTTAACAACTTATTAATCTGGGGTAGTGGTGGAGGACTACATGGACTAGCTATGGTGATTCTCGCCTTTAGAAATCAAAAAAATTAGATTCATGACTTGGCCTTCTACTAGAATTTTTTGATTCCATAGAGAAAGTAGCTCAGGAGTATGAGAACCAATAAATTGTTTCCTGCTCATAGTGCAAATAGATCCCCTAAATATTCTTGCAATTGGCATAAATATTGCACATCCTACTAACTTTTGCATTTGAAAAAAAAATTGCATCTAAATATTGAAGTCTTGCATATGTAGTTTATTTGTTTTCCGAAATAAAAATTTGACCATCTTAGCCATTGTTAAAATCTAAAAAAGAATTATTTCTTCTCTTACACACTTGAGAAATAGAATTCCAACTCTAATAATCTATTGAGGTCTATGGAAGTTAATGGCCTAAGACACTTTGTAACCTAAGAGAGAAACCTGTTACAAAATGGGTGAAGTTGGTATTACACACCCAATTGGATAACCTCGAGGAGAAAACATTTCTCCCACTTTATTTGTTGGCATAACCTAGTAAGTGTTATTCAGTAGCATGTATTTTGTAAAGGCCTTGACCTAGTTCCAATTCCACTCCATCCACCAGGCTGTAGAGGATTCCAAGTCTAATTTCATGAAAAGTAAGTTGGGGATGATCACATTGACCTGCTTGATGACATGTCTATGAAGATTAACTACCTTGAACTATTTTTCTGCGTAGGGAAAGAGACACATTCCCATGTCTGGGCATGAAAAAGTTCTTTGATATTGTTAATGCCTCTAGTGTTTACTTCTACAAGTTCTATAGGCAGAGTCTGTAAAGGGCCAGGTAGCCTCTGGATCTCAACTTTTATGAAAGGTGACATATCTAGTAAATGCCCCTACAGTCAATCTCTAGAATGGATCTAAATAGAAGTTCTTCATTTTAATATCCATAAAACACAACAACTTTAAGGTAAACTATGTACATGTGTCATTTCTCCCACAAACTAAAGGCTTCCTGTAATATCCATAAAACACTTGCCACTTTAAGGTAAACATGTGTCATTTCTCCCACAAACTAAAGGCTTCCTCCCATTAATTTTAGATGTGAACTCTACCATAAACTTTTTAAGTCAAACTTTAAGATAAAAAATGCACATGTCATTTACCTCATGATCTTGTGTCATTTTTCTCATGCATTTGCAATAAATGTCAATTTAATATATATTTTTTTATTGAATTTGTTTTTTTCAGGGATAAGAAAACCATTAAATATGGTTGAAAAATGGAAATTATGCATATAATTTTCTTGCTATCCCAATCCAGGGAAAGCAGTAATTACATATGTGCTTTCCAATATTGCGACTAGAAAATTCGTCCAAAGGAAAATGAATATACTGGGAAGAACAACAAACAACGAGGCATATTATATTGGATTGATAGAAGGCTTGGGAATAGCGATGAAGTATGGATCAAATGGAATTGTAGTTTTCACCAATTCTGAACTTGTGTGCAACCAGATGAATGGTGTGTGCCAAGCTAAAAAGGAGAGGCTAAAAGAACTGCATGGAATAGAAAACAATATTTTTAGCCAATTTCAATTTTTTAGTATAAGGCATTGTACAAATGTGAATAAGATGTCTGCCGATCTATTACGTGGGGCAATGCCAATTCATGATTCATCTATCAAAGATGAATTAGAATTATACAGAGCAATGCCAATTCAAGATTCATCTCTCAAAGATGAATTGGTTTTGAGATGCTCTTCTTCAAAAATTCAAGATTCATCTCTCAAAGATGAATTAGTGTTGAGACGCTCCCTTCAAAATTTGTTGATGGACATTGTAACATATCTTGGATATGTTTGTGTTGCGTACTTATAAATGCGTCTTTTCTAATGACCATGTGTTTTTTTCAATTATATACCAAGTGTGCTCCCACCACACCATGTAAAGCGCAACTTGGTGAACTTCACATTTGCAACAAGTGAACTTCATGTTTTTATAAAATTAAAATGCGAGGACTTCAAGAAATTTTTGTTTAAATGGAGTTTCACGCTTCTTTTTTAATGACCATGTGTTTTTTTCAATTTTATACCAAGTGTGCTCCCACCATGTAAAGCGCAATTTGGTGAACTTATCACTTTTATAATTTTTTTTTTGCTTAAATTGAGTTTCACACATCAATTATTGCTTTGAAAGTTGTGTTCTACATAATTTGTGTACACTAAATTACAAATTGATTTTCTGAAATCTATTTTTTGTAAATGTCCACCAATAGATATATATATCATGGAGGATGAACGACGAAGATCATCTGAATCCCATATGGAGGTTCAAGGATTGGGGGATGTTCACGGTATTTAAATATAATCTTAAATCTCCATACATGTGTGTACATATGGAATTGATTTTTTATTAACTTTGTGAGTTAAATTAGTTGTTAATAAGTTTCATTTTCTAATTTTTAGGAGGTAAGAGGAGAAGGGTTTCTACTCCATCCATGGAGCGTGCCCATGGTTCAACCAGTCGTGGTATGGTTCATGCAATTTAATCAATGAATATGTATATGTATTTATATGTACACATGAATGTATTTTTCAATTGATTATAAATTCGTATTTGTTTATGAAGCTTCTCTCTCGTCTCGAGAGGTTGGTGGTGGTTCAAATCCACTTAGAGGGCCATCAATGAGTGGTAGCAGGTTGCGTGAAGGGGGTGATATTTATTCCCCCAAAGGCCAATCAACGGTTGCTGGTTCTCAGCAGGTTCATGTTGGAGAAGATGCTAACCAACAACGTCAAGGTTGCCATCAATTTCAATATTTTTTTCATTAAATTCGTACAACTTTTTTTACATGTGTTTTTTTTTAAATACGAAATTTTATATATATTGATGCAGAGGCCGAAAATGTTCCAAGTAGTGGTCAAAATAGACGAGGGCAGACTACTACATTCAAGAAGAAGGTTGTCTACCCAGCACAACTTATCCGGCTAACATTACTGATATACCATGGGAAACAAACATGGCGCAATGCACCTTACAAAGTTGTGGAAAACTTCATGCAAAATTACAGAGAGATCTCGTGGTTTTGTCTCTACCTGCTGAGAGTCGACAAAGCCTTGAAATAGTTACACATTCATTGGGCGAAATTGTAAATGTGTACAAAACTCTTGGGCCAATGACTGATACATTTTTAGAAGTGATGAGAAAGAGAAAGGAAATAGTAATGGGTCCAGATAAATGGGAAGATGTAAAACAAAAAGTTACAAAAGATGTGGCCAAGTCAATGTTTAATTTCAAGGAAGGGCCAAAAAGAAAAATGTTGAAGGTGCAATGTTTCAAGCACCCAGACATAGCTCGCTATTTGTATGATAGGCACCTTGCGGCCTATGGAAGGCTCCCATGGAACGACGAGGTTCCTATTTATTTTGCACAAATGTTTTACACAGAATTTTTTTTGGGTATGAAACCCAACTACAATGACCTTCTGTCAGAATTTTTTGGCCCGGGGAAAGGTCGATTATATGACTGTAAGGGCGCTAAGAGAGATGTGGAGTTGCCTCGCCCTGAGCCGCCATTGATGAGTCAACCTTTTCGGGTCAAAATTATGCGGTCAGAGATGGATGTGACTTCTCAAATAAGTCAAGAAGCAAGGGATGTTATGATCGACAATGTTTACAGCGGATTGGGTGGAGTCAATGTTTGTTTAAATCGACAAAGAGCACATGAAAATGCACGGGCCAATTTTGTGTATTGTACAGATGAGGAGATTGACAACATGAATGTTGAAGATCTTCTAATATATGCAAAAAATTGTCGCAATGGTTTGCAAGACCTAATTATTCATGAGGAAGAGGGCATCGGAACGGTATGTGTTAATGACCTTAGGGTTTGAAATTATTTTAACATACATATACATGTGTATGTACATGTATACATTTATTTGTATGTACATTAATCTAACAAAAATGTATAATTATATGTTAAAAGACCATTTGCAGTTCTCACACATGATGCATGACGAAAATGTTAATATCACGTTCGGGACCTCTGGTTCAAACAATGCAGATGGGTCTGACCATCAAGATATGTTGGCAAATGTTATTGTTTTTTAAGTGATTTTAAAATAAATAATTGTGCACACATGTACATGTATGTATATATAATTTGATAAAATGTTTTAATAGATACCGATTCTGTCCGATGTTTTTGGGATAGCGATACCTTCTTCTTCCTTGGGAGATGTACCTTCTACTTCCTTGGGAGATGAGCCACAAGTATGGACAATTTTTCACAAGTTTAAAATCTATGTTTAAAAGTTATATATATATATATATATATATATATATATATATATATATTCACTCAAAAAGTTCCGACTAAAATTGATATATATATATATATATATATATATATATATATATATATATATATATATATATATATATATATATATATATATATATATATATTTTGAGTTATTTAAAAATTTTTGAATTTAGGTTCCTATAGAAGATTTCTTTAATCCGCGGACTCTAGCGACAGAGATAGGAACATCCACAACATTTGAACAAGTTGTCTTTAGTTCCTTTTTTTAATATTATTGAAAATAAGTTTATATATGTACACATGAATTTTCATTTGAAAGTTTTTGTGTAATATATATATATATATATATATATATATATATATATATATATATATATATTTAACTGGACATGTATATTGTACAGTTTACCACTGCAGATGTTCCTATGGGGGCAGAACTTGTTCATCAAATGGAGAGGGAACCTCATGAAGTATTGTATGATTTTTTTGTTATATTTTGTTTTTTACATGAAGTTCTAGATAGATATATTCTCACTCATTTTTAAAACATCAAATTTTAATGTTCAAGTACATGTGCATTGTGTATGTAGGTTTCCCATGATGCTTCACATGATAGGGCACCGATTGAGACCCAGATAGGAAAGATGCTAGATCCGTCTCTATTTGATGGACATGATTTCTAGATTTGATTTCAAGATTTAGATGGTCTTAAAATTTGTTAAACTTGATACAGTTTGATACTTGTGAGATCTACAATTTTTGGACATATTTTATTACATTGTTAATATAATTTGTTTTATTTAATTTTTGGATGGTTTTAGTACTTTTGGCATGTGAATGTGAAGTAATGTTGTCATATATAAATTAATGTTGTCATCTGAACTACATTTGGCATGTTATGTAATGACGTGTTATAATTTGTTTTGTTTTTAAAATTTAAGTTTTGGATGCTTGGAGTACATTTGGCATGTGAAGTAATGTTGTGATCTATAATTTTTTGTTAAATTAAAAGTTAAAAGTTTTGGATGGTTTCAATCTACATTTGGCATGTGATATAATGTTAAATGTTTTTATCAAGGATAGTTGAATTATAATTGGCATGGCATGTGAAGTTTTTAAAACTCAAGTTTTGGATGGTTTCAATCTACATTTCGCATGTGATATTTAATTTTTTAAATGTTTAATGTTTTAATGTTGCACGATATATAATCAAAAGGTCTTTAAAACTTAAGTTTTGGATGGTTTAAATCTACATTTGGCACATGTGGTATATAATGTTAAATGTTTCTATTGGATCTAGTTGAACTATAATTGGCATGGCATGTGAAGTAACATTGCATGATATATATAATCAAAAAGTTTTTAAAACTCAAGTTTTGAATGGTTTCAATCTCCATTTTGCATGTGATATTTAATGTTTTAAATGTTTAATGTTTTAATGTTGCACGATATATTATCAAAAAGTTTTTAAAATTTTAAAGTTTTGGATGGTTTCAATATACATTTGGCACATGTGGTATATAATGTTAAATGTTTCTATTGGATAGTTGTTCACTATAATTGGTATGGCATGTCAAGTAATGTTGCACAAATCCCTTTTGGATGGTTGAAGTACATTTGGAATCTTAAGATTTCTTTTGATCTCTACATGTAGTCTTGTTTGAATGAAAAAATTTCCAATAGGAAGAACATAGCTTTTCAATGCAACTAACCATGTATCAATCGAGCTCTAATTGAAAAAAGAGTTTAAAGAAGTAGATATATGTACAAATTATCCCTTTAATTTTGATTGGAAATATAAGTCTAGTACATATATATGTTTGTTGAATTTGGGTCAATGTCGTTAATGCACTCAAATAGGTAGCCTTGTTGATTTATTTACATTGTGGAAACTTTTTACCAAAAAATCCAACTAGTTTTTCATCAATGCACATATAAAAACTACTTGGAACAATTAATTGCATTCTAGAACATATCTATCCAATACAAGTAACATTTTTCATCAATGTACATTGAACATATCCGACCATTGGACAAACAAATTTTGTACTAGATTTTCAATCAGGAATAGAGATGTGGGTCAAATCCCACCAAAAGTCGAAGAAGTGCTCCGAGTCTCTTGTCTGAAAGGAATCTTCGTACAAAACTATACTACGGATGATTTATTTACGTTGTGGATACTTTTTACCAGAAAATCCAACTAGTTTTTCATCAATGCATGTAGAAGAACTACTTGGAACAATTAATTGCATTCTAGAACATATCTATCCAATACAAGTAACATTTTTCATCAATGCACATTGAATATATCCTACCATTGGACAAACAAATTTTGTACTAGATTTTCAATCAGGAATAGAGATGTGGGTCAAATCCCACCAAAAGTTGGAGAAGTGCTCTGAGTCTCTTGTCTGAAAGGAATCTTCATACAAAACTATACTGCGGATGATTTATTTACATTGTGGATACTTTTTACCAGAAAATCCAACTAGTTTTTCATCAATGCACATAGTAAAACTACTTGAACAATTAATTTCATTCTAGAACATATATATATATATATCCAATACATGTAACATTTTTTATCAATGCACATGTATAGAAAAGCTACTTTCAGTTGATACTAGAGCACGTGCATGTACCAAAACAATTTGTACATGTGCAAACACTTGCACAAATAACATAAGCAGCTCAATTTTTAGTTGAGTACTAGAAGTTCTAAAACATATTTAATCCAAAGATAATAAATTTTTGGAAAATTCACTCAAAAAAATTCTAATGGAATTCCATCCTCAATAATCCGTTCATGATCGGATTTTGACATTTTCCATTTCTTAATTTTTGATTTTTTCTTTGATTGAACTTCTATCAATTTTATGCGTGCTGCACACACCAAGTGACTATATTGACAACTTATGGAATCAGGTTCATAGTCTTCAAAGTAAACAAAGTCTCCACTTTGATGAGTTTGTCTGAAAAAATAACCTTTCAGTATAATAGACCCTCTGTCATATTGAAATCCGTGATCATTATAGTTTTGTAATAATTTCATTTTTCGTTCAATGCAATGCATCAAATAATACTTCACATTTTCATCGTTGTCAATAGGTGCAATTACAGCAAAAACATCTCCTGCACAATAAAACAAACTTAAAAAAATTATACATATTTAAATTTATTTCTAGATCTTTAAATCATTAGAAAGTAATTCAAATGTTACCTTCTCTAACAAGATCAGAAACTCGATCACCATCGGATGATATTGTAGTTTCCTCTGATTGCATTTCTTCAAAAATTGCAACAGAAATTTTTCCCTTTATATTTAGATCTGTATGTTTCCAATCATTCACATACATATTTTTTTTCACAAACGTCATTGGATTTTGTGTTGTCTATGCAAACATCACAAAAACAAAAATATTTTATTTTATCCAATGCTAACACATTTCTAGACAACTTTGTTTGAATTGAATGCAATTTTCAAGTCCCTTTTATTGTTTCAACATCACTTCCAATTGATCTATCTATGTCTTCGATCCCAATATGCCACAAAAACCTTTATATGGAAAATTAAAAGAAGAATTTGTAAATATGATATCAAAATACAATCAAAGATAATCATTGCATGATAAATGTACAATGTTTAAAATTAGATTTCCAATATAAATTAAATTGAATGTACCTTCGCACTTCCCTTGATGGGTTAGTCTCATGGCTTAGAGCAGCGATGCACCATTGAAGAACTTCTTTAGCATTCACAAGTCGGCTTGCAGATTGGTTCATTTGATATCTTCGAAGTGCTCGTTTTATGGATGCTCCTGCACCGTCATGTCCTCCTTTTCCATGGCCAGTCTCAAAGAAATTCCAACAATGTTTAATGCAGGTTTTCTTATGAAGACAACACAACCAAAAGAATGATCGTGCAGATTTGAATTGACCTGCGTATCCGTCTGACCATATCCAATGTTCATTGAATGTTATTCCATGATTTTTCAAGGAATCATAATTTTTTCCAAAACAATGTTGTACAAAACATGTATCATGTGTACGATCGTCACTGATATAAAAGTGATATTCTTTAATGATATGTCGATTTTCACTCGTGCTTTCTATATGATCGACATTTTGTTCAGCATGTCTATATAGAATATGGACGAGCATGGAGACTTGGTCATAATGATAATATTCACTCTGAATTTATTTTTGTGGAACAAATGTGTAGTTTTCTGCAAAATCAATCACTGAAAAAATGGTCCCTGGTGGAAAAAATTCACGAGATTTTTTGAATTGCAAGTCTTTCCATCGAGCTCTATGGGAATGCTTGCTGTATTTGTAAATTTCTGCCTCAAACTTTCTCAAAAATTCTATTAGAAAAATTTTGTCTTCTAGTAATTCAATTCTTTTAACACTATTTTCACCTTGAATCGATGTATCGATATATTCATATCTCTTCCATTTCACTTTCATGTTGGACAATGATTGATCATTTATATCAATACGATATTTGTTTTGAAATTTAGTCAAATTTCCACAATCATCACATTTTTACCACCAACACATTTCTTTTTGTAAAATAGTTCATCGCTTTCTCTTTCACATAGAATTTGAGATATGAATTCACGGATAGTGGAAGGAGGAGGTGAATCCTTCCATAATTTTCTACCGAAATCAAGGAATGTGTCATAATATAACTCAAATTCCACATGATAACGGCAACAACAAGTGTCGCGTACGATGATAGGTTTTACATACCATGGTTTTTGTTGAACAAAAGCACTGAGTGAAACATGAATTTGACGATTCTCTTCTTTGAACTTGTTGAATAACTCTATCTTAGTGGTTTCCAATAAATATTTTTCATGTTATTCATACTGATTTCGTGTTATTCTTCTTCGCATTTTTGCCTTGCAGTTGGTGAAACATGCGAATTGTTCTTCCAATATTCATATATCATTTTTTTAACATTTTCTCCAAGTCTATCTTTGTATGGTTGCCTACAAATAGCTCTCCAACAAGCGAGTTCATCATTTACATCTATTTGCAGCCGAAATTTCCGATGTTTGAGCAAATTTTTTCGCGAGGTTCCCAGTGCTCGTGCCATAGATGTTACCAAACGATTCTCTTTAGTACTTGATGAAACCATTGCCATATGTATTCCTCTACGTACAATTGAAACATCTTTCTCTCTAGATCTCTTAATTGACTTTATAGCACTACTCATATTTTTTATCACATCTTCCTTCATTTTTTTTTATCTTTGGTTGCTTTTCGAATACCCAGTAGTGTCGTAGCTTCTTTTAATTTCCTTAATGATAGGAGACCTTTCAACATTTGAGCCTGAACTGTCACCCGCTCATTTAAGAAATACTTTTCAAAAATGCAGTTAACACGATATCGTATAGCATGGTCAGGTTTTTTACCTCCATATGTGTGAGTGTCAACATTTTCTAACATCTCATCATCGACAATGATTTCATCTATACATATTCGAAAAAATAGTACATATTCAATAAATAACTAAATTAATAAATATATCTATAATTTCAATAATACGTGCATGTGTTTAATATATATATATTATATATATATGTACATACCTTGTGATTCAATTTCTTTATTTTGATTTCTTTCAATATTTTCACCATCTTCAATCATTGGTTCAATATCTCTTTCACTTTCTCTTTCAAAATTTTGTATCTCATCATCAATGTTTTGAGGAATATCTCTGTCTGTTTACATTAAACAAAATATTTTTCAAATTAGTTCATCAAATAAAAATTAAGCTTCACATTTTACACTAGGAAAATTTTAAATATATCAATAGATAATAATATTTACATTTACATACCTGCTTCAATTTCTTCTTGAGGTTGATTTTCCTCTTCAATATTTGAGAGGGCTTCTAACTTCCTTTTGCGAAATTGTCTAGTCTCTTCTCTATGTTCCTCAGGGTCTCTTTTTCGATCATATTTTCTCACACAAGTCCTTCGATTTCCCATGATAATAGGGTTTGAAGTTCAAAAAATTTCCTTCAAAAAATTAGACAAAAACTCAATTATAAAAAACATCACAAAAGATTTAATTTTAAAAAAATCATTTTAAATTTTTTGCAAAAAATACATACTCCAGTCCAAAACACTTACTTTAAAAAATTAGAGAAAAAAATGCCTTATAAAAATGAAACGAAGCTCAAAAGATTTACTTCAACTCAAAACATGTACTCTAAAAAAATGTCACTTCAAAAAATGCCTCCAAAAAAAAAAAAAAAAACGTCACTTTAAAAAATACTTCTAGAAAATGTCTTTTCAAAATTAAGCCCTACTCCATACTTTAAAAAAAAATGAAGCACAAAAAACATCCAAAAAATGTATCACATACCTCCAAGAAATTTCCTTTGAATGTACGTCCAAGAAAATTCCTTAAGTCCAAAACATTTTTTTGCAAAATTAGGTCGCCTCCAAGAAATGTCCTCCAAGAAAATTCTTTAAACCCAAAACATTTTTTTGCAAAATCAGTCCACTTCCAAGAAATTCCCTTAAATCCAAACCTCCAAGAAAAGTCTTTAAACCCAAACCAAAATCTTTGTAAAATCAGATCTCTGAAATTTCCCTTAATTCTGCCCAATTTCACCTGCACACATATATATTGTGCCAAAATTTGATTCATCACCTGAAATTATGAATTTAATTTCTCAACACACAATTAATAACTCAGAAAATGAGTCTCTTTATATATAAACAAATATTTACACAAGTTTCTTCGTTCTGGCCTAATTTTCTTATCAATGGCCTTTCCTCTAATTTGCCCATAGGCTTACAACAACAAACCCTATCTGTCTTAAACCTGAATCCCCCTCTCTATGCCTCGAGGCTTATAATTTATACAAATGGATTCTACAACCAATTCCGGTTGAGATCCATAACTTGCTCAACAAATTCCTAAAAATCCTCTAAGTCCTAAAATCTATCCTTTATCCCTAAAAATCCTTTCAAATCCACAAAATCATGAAACCAATTCCAATTTAGGAATTACAATTAATTTTCAAATCTCTCATTCCCTATGGAATATCAACTATCTTAATTCTCTTATGTTCTCCAACATTTGAGAACATTTACAAAATTCCTCTCAATAAATAATTAATTCCTATTCTAAATGTATCACTTAATTCACTCAAAATATTTAAAATTACATCAATTTAATACATAGGAAACCAATCTTCTTTGAAAACACAAGACCCCTATGTCTATTAAAATACAAAGAATTTTTTGGGCCTAATGCTTCTGCATCATAGAACAACCTCCTTAGAGAGTTCATCTACATGTGTGTTGAAATCCCTATAGGTATGAGAAATATAAAAAGATGAGAGAGACTATTTTAGACAAGTAGCATCATTTATCAATGGTAGTAGTCTAAGGTTATAACATTTGTTCAATTGTAATATCCCTTTCGGGAATTTTCATTAAAATATCACGAGGGTTTTAACTTTGTACCATTTCACCCAGAAACATAATCAAAATACCATAAATACGATAGAAACAATATACCTAGAAATCATATGGAAATCTCATAAAAATATTACAATATGGCGAACAATGAGATATGTAGCAACACAACAAAACCCAGCTTTATTATATAGAAATAGGTATCCCAATACAATAGCTGGAAGCAACCCTCCAAGATAGCTACAATGCTAAAGCCAATCTCCAAACTGAAAACAGGAAAACAATCACTACAACCTGTGAATCCTGAATGGATCCACCAAAAGAAGAGATGGGCACTCGCACACTTTCACTAAATCACCTGAGGGTTTCCATCCTGGGGCTACCAATGAAGTAGAGAAACACGTCTCAAACCTCTCACATAAGAAAATGATCTAATTCAAATATATCTCCAAATGACCTTCGCTTCTCCTTTTATAGATCTGATGGATAGATCTTCAATCCTCTAGAAGCATCTTATTTTATTATTTTATTATTATTCTAGAAGATCCTCCATTGACTCTATCAAAGTGACTTTAATTTAATTATATTTCACTTAAGTCACTTTTGGCCCCTTATCCTCTAAATATTATTTCACCTTTAATTAAATGACTAATTAAAGTCATTTTTAATTAAGGAAAATAGTATATCGCCCATGGTACTATCTTTGGCCACTATAAGTCACTTCTCAGCATCTCATCCTAAAGATATCCTCATTTTGGTTCCAACGAGCTATTACACTAAGGTGTTCTATCATGTATTCCTCCTGGAATGCCACCTTGAGCATAATTAATTGAGTTAAGCCCAAAAATAACTCAGTTTTCTAAAATTTGTCGGAATGCACTGGAACGAAACGCAAATTGTGTGGATGATGGAATATATCAAGAAAATGCCATCATTCCTCATACAAACTCCTCAAACTCCTCCAAAATCCCCCTTGGCCCGCTGATGACACCAACCTGTATCTGTGACCTGTCTTCTCCCAACTCTGGAAGTCCATCCTAACCTTGTCATAGGTGATACCAAAAAAATGAATATTACAGACCTTCGGCCCCAAGATTTCTTGCCCTCAAGCAATCCAAATATGTTGGCCACCATGTTGGCCCGATGTTACTGACACCCAATGCCTAGATCCCATACAAACCTCTGGGTGCTGCTATGCACCTATGTCAAGCCACCCGGAATAGACCCCTCAATCTCGGGATCCCAAACTGATCTCTCACTATTCCTGTCATCAAACAATCCTCCCAGATCCCAACACCACTATGGCCAATCATCGCCCAAGTCCCATGGCTCGGACTATGTACTGCCTCTAGCTATAGTTGCTACCCCATGAAGCGAATTTTTCCATCGAGCATCAATGCTCCATGGCTCCTGTTTTGTTGTACCTCTAATTGTATAAGCTACCCCACCAACTCCATACCAACTCATCACCTTTCTCGAGTCCAACTCCTGGTCTAGGCCGAGGTCAATCTTGATATGTGGATGTCGAGCTAGTGCTAGTGAAATATTGATGGACTGTCGGTCCACAATCCATGACCCAATGTAACATGTAATATCTCTCTCATCCAAGTGCTCTTGCCGAAATGTACCCGAGACTAAGAATGATACTCTATCAATAGAATACCAACTCATCACCTCTCTCCAATATAACTGCGAACTCGATTTGATCCTAATCCTGCTCTCCTAAAGTTGAGATGGAATGTTGAATAATTTTCGACCTGTGCCCCACTGCCAACAGGAATATGTAGCATCTGTCATGTGTAAGGGCCCTAGCTCCGCTATGCTCCCTATGAAGAATATTGTACCATCAAGAGGGTACCAACTCATGATCTCCTATGAATCTAACCTAGAAGAAGAATCCAATGTACTGACATATGCATACGGAACACGTCTGGAGTGTTGTCGCCAACCCATACTCAACTCATGTTGCTCTGTCCTATCTGCTGACGAGATCTGCCTGTAGAGGAAGGCCCCTCTCTCTATAAAATGCCAAAGTGGGTGATATATGCTGCAAGCCCCATCGATGTACTCCTAGAGAGTGCTACTCCCTGAAAGCATTGCTTCTCTACCGACTTCACATGCATCTATCTGCACCTCATCTGTGTATCGTCCCGAAAATGGATGCTCCACCATCTCCAACAGCTCATCCCTCTCCTGATCAGGAACATCATGCTCCTGCTATGTACTAGCCTCCCAAAAAACTATCCCATCATCCTCGAACATCTCATGATGATAAGTATATGCAACTACTACCTCCCTGCTAGATGCCTCTACATCCATCTGCTCCTCGCCCATGGCTGACCCTAAAGGTAGTCGTACATCCATCACAGACTCGATGTGAGCCTCCATCTGGCTCTCCCCCAAAGGACTATCATGCATGATGTGCATAGCCTCCTCCTCTGCTTACTCATGCTCCATCATGTGCTGCTCCAGCTGAATCGTCACAAGTGACTCATCACCTAGAGTATCTCTTGTAGAGTCCCGTAACTGCTTAGCGTGCACACTAGAATACAGCTCTGGCCTACTGTCATCAACTCCGCATGAATTCTCTCTTTCCCCAGAAGCA
This sequence comes from Pinus albicaulis, assembly GCA_034641835.2. Taxonomy (NCBI): domain Eukaryota; kingdom Viridiplantae; phylum Streptophyta; class Pinopsida; order Pinales; family Pinaceae; genus Pinus; species Pinus albicaulis. Next base: position 154,258,736 of record CM076582.1, on the reverse strand, counting down.
TCCTCATATGATCTCATGGACTCATATGATGAATAGTCCTCATCTTGGCATACAGAAGGAATTTCCTTTTGTTCTGCCTCTGCCACATCATCTGCATCACACAAGTGTGAGTGATCAGGCCCCCAAGTTTCTTTGCAGATGAAGCAAAGTCTCTTCCTCCTCAACTCATTTCTACTGCCTGATCCACCAAACTAGTGCAGTTCCTCCCTGGTCAACTGTCTCCTGAATAGCCCAATATTCTGCTCAACCAGCCCTTGGGCTAGCTCATAAGTAGTAGGTGAGACCAACTGCTCTCTCCTCCAAATGCTCAACACCCTAGTCTGCAACTCTCGGAAAAGGGCCTCACAGTCTCTCATACATGATGACATGATGGACTGCATGTGTGCTATGACTATGTCATGATGATGTCTCCTAATGCTAAAGAAGCATTGGAACATCTGCAGAATTAATCCATCACATTCAAGATCAAACATGATACAATATGTTCTGAATGTGGCCATACCTCCTAAAACCTCAAGGTTCTTCCCAAAGGTAGAGCCTGCATTGTTGTCCAAATCCTGAAATATCCCTACCATCAATTTGAAAACTCTCCTCATAATCTCATCATTGTAAGGGTCTGTAGGGGTGGTTAGTCTCATGATGTTGCTGAGACAAGCTGCAACTAGAAGTGTGACCCCTCCACAAGTTACCTCCAAGAATTTGGGTTGTATGAGAGCAAGCATACATGGTTTTAAGGCCCAAATTAATTTTCTCCCATATGACTATTTTACTTTGGAAAGGATTTCATCAATTTCCTCAAGTTTGGAAAGAACTCTCCATGTGATATTCATGTGTTTCAAATCTGTCCCAAGCGAAAGGATTTTGTTCCTTATTTCTCGTTCTTTCTGTAAACCCCTAGATTTCCCCTTTTGAAGAATGGCATAGATCCCCATTGAGAAAGGTCTATTGTTCTGCTTGGTTTCTTGGTCCATAGAAACATTTCGGTTCAAGGCTTCAACGATTGTGCTGCCATGTGGGTTTAGGAGCTATTTTAAGAACTCCAAGTTTATGGCAACAATACAGAGTTATGATAACAATGAAAGGTACCACAAAAACACCCCACATACATTAATACATTTTCTAGCGATTAATCGAAAATTAAACTAATGCCAATAGCAATGATTCATTATTGGCATGTTTTTACATTGCTCATTTCAATACCCTACCCCAATAGATAAATCTAGCTCCAGCAAATAATTTAGGCTCTGGAAAATAAATTAGGCTCTAGTAAAATAATTTTTCCACAACAAGGTGAATTCTTCTTAGAAAAGCAAGATAAAAATGTTACCCCAAATGCAAGGAAATGATCTCTCCTTAGCTCTGCGATGACTCTGGAAATTTTGCAACTATTGGAAATGTTGTTGTTGGCTGACTTCAAACTGCTCATTGGGTTGCTTCTACTACTCAAAAAATTCTAGGAATCTGGGAAGGTGATACTTACCCAAAACCCAGAAAAACCCAGAAATGGTTTCTTTGAATTCCAACCTTCAAAATTTGACCCATTTTCTCCTAGCTCATGTAGTTATTGGCTGAGTAGGAACTGCATAAATGAGCTGATCTACTACTCATAAAATTCTGGGATTTTAACCACAGACTCTACTCACAAAACCTAGAAATGGTTTTCTCGAATTCCAACTTTCAAAATTTTTCCTTTTTACCTAGCGCCTATAACTGCTACTATGTAAATGGGTTGATCTGCTGCTCATAAAATTTCGGGATTTTAACCACAAACTCTACTAAAAAAACCCAGAAAAACCAAGAAAAACACTAGGAAAATTCTAGCTGAATAATTTTGGCCCTGCAATATAAATTTGGCCTAGCAAAATGCTCTCCGACAGCAATTCTGCACTAGCTGCTGCAATGGATTGGCCAAAACACCCACATCTAGTGCTTAGAAAATTCTCAAAAATTACTCCTAGACTCCTCAATCCAATCCAACCAAAACCCATAAATGGTTTGGCCAAATCACGATCCTCCAAAAATGACCCCAATAATCTCTCTGCTCTCCCAGTAGTTGTTGAATACTTTGTCTACAGAATGATCAACGAACTATTCAACAACCCTCCAAACGTGAAAAAATTAACCCCTTCTATACTTCCTCAACAAAAAAATCTCAAAATGGTTGAGACCTTTCTCCACAACTAGGCTCAACTCTCCTCCTCTGCGCTGGCCTAGAGACTACCACGCTGCTCCAAAAATAGAATATCAATCTCAGCCCTGGAGGTTCACTTATAGCTAAAAATCTAATGAACCTAGGTTCTCCTATAGCTATAGTAAGCTAATGAACCTTGCAACCAACAACAGACACAAGAACTCAACTGTGTCCTCCAATAATTTTTCAAAAATAATAAACCATCGATCTTCCTCTAAAACTGAGCTGTAATAAAACCCTTGAATTTGGATTTTCCGGTAACTTGGAAAGTAAACCCTTAGGCTAGCCAAGACCACCAGCTTCGATACCAATGTAATATCCTTTTCGGGAATTTTCATTAAAATATCACGAGGGTTTTAACTTTTCACCATTTCACCCAAAAACATAATCAAAATACCAGAAATACGATAGAAACAATAAACCCAGAAATCATACGGCAATCTCATAAAAATATTACAATACGGAAAACAATGAGATATGTAGCAACACAACAAAACCCAACTTTATTATATAAAAATAGGCATGCCAATACAATAGCTAGAAGCAACTCTCCAAGATAGCTACAATGCTAAAGCCAACCTCCAAACTGAAAACAGGAAAACAATCACTACAATTTGTGAATCCTAAATGGATCCACCAAGGGAAGAGATGGGTGCTCGCCCACTCTCACTAAATCAACCGAGGGTTTTCGTCCTGGGGCTACCAATGAAGTAGAGAACCACATCTTAAACCTCTCACATAAGAAAATGATCTAATCCAAAGATATCTCCAAATGACCTTCGCTTCTCCTTTTATAGATTTGATGGATAGATCTCCAATCCTCTAGAAGCATCTTATTTTATTATTTTATTATTTTATTATAATTCTAGAAGATCCTCCATTGACTCTATCAAAGTGACTTTAATTTAATTATATTTCACTTAAGTCACTTTTGACCTCTTTTCCTCTAAATATTATTTTTCCTTTAACTAAATGATTAATTAAAGTCATTTTTAATTAAGGAAAATAGTATATTGCCCATGATACTAACTTTGGCCACTATAAGTCACTTCTCAACATCCCATCCTGAAGATCTCCTCATTTTGGTTCCAACAAGCTATTACACTAAGTTGTTCTATCATGTATTCCTCCTGGAATGCCACCTTGAGAGTAATTAATTGAGTTAAGCCAAAAAAAAAACTCAATTTTATGAAAGTTGTCAGAATGTGCTGGAACGAAAGGAAAATTGTGCGGATGATGGAATATATCAAGTGAATTCCATTGGTCCTCATAGAAACTCCTCAAAAATCCTCTAAAAATCCCCTGGGCCCGCTGATGAAACCAACATGTATCTATGACATGTCTACTCCCAACTTTGAAAGTCCATCCTAACCCTATCATAGGTAATACCAAAAAAAGGAATATTACATCAATCCTTTAGTCTAATTGATGATAAGTTGAGAGTCCCCATAAATGTGAAGGGAAGTAATGTTTTTTACAATGCAAAACCAGTAGAATTTTAAGTGCCATGTGCTCTGCATAATTGTTTTCCCCTTCTCCAAACCCCATTTTCATACTGAAAGAGTGGTTTTCGTTATGTGAAGGATTGCACCACCTCCACATCTTTTGAGGTTGTTGGCAAGAAAGAAGGTCTCTGAGCAAGACCCAGGTTCAGATGGAGGCCAACAAGGTTTTCGCATTAGTCTAGCACAACGCTGGCATTTTCACCCTACTCTGAAGAGCAGAGAGTCTCACCCAACGCGTGTCGTGACCTTAGTAAGTTAGGAACATATCAGATATCGCCTAGTCACAACTACAGAATGAAACAGACAGAACTACATACCCCAAACAAGTTTAACTAATTTGCACAAGATGCTACTCATAAACACATTCAAGATGGAAGAAAACAAATTTTAAAGCGACCGATACATTCATCTTAAACAGATACACATTATAGAACTCATACCATCAAACCCAGATAATAGTATATTGCATTATCAGTAGTGGACAGTTACAATGCTCCTCAGAGCAATCTTGGCAAGACCGATTACAAGAACATCACATAGAACAGACAGAAAGAACAGAGTGAATGGAATAATCAGAATGACCAGAGCGAACAGAGCTCTCCTACCGCTCTCTTCCTCTGCTCTCCACTGCACCAACCTCTCATCTACGCTGGTCGACTGCCTTTTTGTTCCTTTGCCAACGCGACTGACAATTTTCCCTTCTTTTCCATTCTGTTTTTTGTTGCATATCCCTGTGCACTGGGAATTCCGCTATTTGTTCTTGTCGCTCCCTTATACCATCTGTGCTAGCTTCCACAACAGCTGCGCCACCTGCTCTTCAGCTCTTCGCAATCATGAAAGCTCACTATCTACCGTGGTTGCACTCTGCCACCTATTACCGACGACTCAAAACCATTTTATTTTCAAAACAAGGGCCCTAACAAGCTCCAACAACATGTTATTGACTCTTCTCGAGTCAATCGTTTTCTGCTGCCTCGGTCTCCATCAATCGGCTTGACTCTGTGGCTGACCCTACCTTCTCCTTTTCCTCTTCCCTCCAAGACTGGTTTGTTAACTAGGTACTTTAAAGCTGAATGGTCTGTGAAAAACTTAAACATACCTCCTAGTAGGTTGTGGCAGAAATTTTGAAGGGAATACACCATTTCCAACGCTTCCCGTTCTGTTATGGTGTAGTTACTTTCAGCTGTTGATAACTTGCGACTTGCAAAATAAACTAGGTGATCCACTGAAGTATCTCCAGGTTGAGCCAGGACTGCTCCAAGTGCAATGCTGGAAGCATCAATGTGGACATGAAATTGCTTGTCCCAATTAGGGTGAACTAGTATTGGTGCACTTGCCAACTTTTCTTTCAAGGTGTTCAATGTAGTAGTACAAGCTTTTGCCAAAATAAATTGCCCCAATTTCCGCAACAGCTTCTCCAATGGGGTTGTTATCTTCGCATAGTTGCAGATGAATCACCTATAGTAGCCGGTATGGCCTAGAAATGACCTTAATTGCTTCACTGTTTTTGGTGCCTCTATGTTGATTATAACTGCCACTTTTGTTGGATCGATGCAAACCCCTTGTTTCCATACAATGTGTCCTAGCATCATCCCAAAGGGCACTGCAAAGATGCACTTCTTGAGGTTTAATGAAATTTGGAGTTTCCTACATCTGTCGAACATTATCCTTAACAATGTTGCATGGTTCTTTAACAGGCTATAGACTGTCCAGTCATCCATATAGACTTCCAGGAATTTATGGATGTATTCTCGAAACACTTCTATAACAATCCTTGAAAATACTCCTGGTGCATTTTTCAATCCAAATGGCATCACATGATATGAAAATGAGCCCCATTCGGTTGTGAAAGTTGTCTTCTTCTTATCTTCTTCAGCTATGCTTACTTGATGGTATCCTAAAAATCCATTTGTAAATGAATAAGCCTCATTCCCCGTAACGTTGTCAAGAACCTCATCACTGAACGGAGTAGGGAATGGGTCATGTATACATGCATTGTTCAGGCTCCTGTAGTCAACACAGACTCAAATTTCAGACTTTTCCTTTTTACTTTGTATGACTATAGGACTTACCCACTCTGCTTCTTCCACGGGAAATATCAATCCTGCCTTTAGCATCTTATCAATCTCGGCCTTGAATTTTTATTTCACTCTTGGATTCAGACAGTAGGGTCTATGCTTGACTGGTCTTGCATCAAGCTTCAAAATTATACGCATTTCCCCCATGTCTCCTTTTATTCCTTTCAGCTCCGCTACTGAGGATGGGAACAAATCTTCATATTCTTGTAGTATATTGAATATTTCTTTAGTTGTTTTGGCATCCCAGTAGTCACCAACTGACGCAAGTTTGGGCTTTTTTGGTGTTCCTATGTTCAGCTTCTGGGTTTTCAATGGTAGGAGATGAATTCCCTCTGTTGTTGGTTCTTCTTGAATATCCCGCTCTCCTTATTTTTCTTCAAAATATAGATGTCTAAGATCTTCTAGATCATCATCATCCATTTCACTATTTATCTTCTTACATGCTACCGACTATTTGATGCTTTGTTGTGGTGGCGGTTTTTCTTCCTCTTCATGAATCTTTGGAAAAAACAATACCCTTTTGATAGCCTGCAATGCATGTGTGACTGATCCTATTTTTCCTTCAAAGGAAAAGCATTGTGTAAACTGATCTGCAACTGTTTGTCAAGTAATGGTTCCTCTCTTCTTCTCTTCAGTTAGGTACCAAGCCTGTGAAATCAAATCCAGTGAATGTAAAAATTTGTGTACCCACAGTTCTTCTGGCTACCCTATGTTCTTCCATTATTCCTCACAATATTGTCAATGTTTTCTGGGGTCGAAGTCCCCTTGGTATTTTTCAGTGAATTGTGGGCCCTCCTCCTCCTTGAATCTAGCCTTCAACACTGCTGTAAATTTTTCCCATCGTGACAGGGAGTTGCGGTGGTTTCTCCACCACCTTGCTGATGTGAATTATAAAGCCACATCCATGAGTGGGACCCTATGGTCCACTGGTATTTTATCTTCTACTATGGCAATAAAGGTATTCACAGCATTCATATTTGACAGAGTAGGGTATTCTCTTACCTCAGTTCTGACCCAATTAATCCTTCTGGTTGTCTCATATGCCCCCTGCTGCCAATCATCCTGGGCTATTTCTGAACCTAAGTCTGAGCTTTGAACACTTCTCCAGCTCACTATCCCCCCCGCTGCTGGGTTGATATAATCCTCTCTTTTCCCCGTTTTCATTTGATAAAGATGATCAAGAAGCTGGGCATCTTTTCTGTTGTCGACAGACTCTGTATATCGTGGTCCTTGATAAGGATCAAGTGGTTGTGTGACTATAACTTCCCCATCTTCAAATATCATTAGTTCCTTTTTCAAATCTATTACTTGTTGGGTGTGGAGCCTGATTATCTTGTTTACTTTGTATCACAGCATTGGACCCCTGTACCTTAAAAGGGGCGGCAATGCCACCTGTAATTAATCGTTGCCGTGGGGGGTCCAAGGGGGGGTGGCAGAGCTTTTCGGAGCCCCCCCCTAGTGGGGGTTCCTGTGAAGGCCACCTGCCAAACAAGATGCAAATTGCCTTAAAGTATAGCAATTTCAGTCAACTGAGCAGCATATTAGGCAAGTGGGATCCACAAGTATAGTTTGATCACGATTAGGTTTTGCCCAGAAGCGATTTCCCCCTTGTATATATGGGAGGGTACGGTCAGGCCGGTATTATGTGTGTATTCTTGGAGTTTAGAAATTGTAGAGGGAGACTGTGAGAAAGAACAGAGGATATTACAGTGGATCTGCTGTAGGTTTTGTCTTTTCATTTTGCTGGATAATAGAAAGGAAGGACTGGCTGTTCGGGGTGGACGTAGCCCAAACTGGGTGAACCACGTATATCTGTGTCTCTCTGGTTTTTATGTGTTTTGTGTGCTTGTATTTTCCGCATATTTTATGTGTTGCATTGCTCTGTAATATTTAATTTTCTAACAACTTGCACGCATTTGTTGGGTATATTTAATATAAAACTCGCAGGAAAGAAGGGTTCCTGGTTCGAGGGAGAAATGGCGACGATGGTAAGTTTAGGGTCGAGAAATTTAACTACCAAACTTCACTGAAGATGCGATAGAAGATTATCTCAGACAAAAGATCTATACCTACCATTGAGCGAAAACAAAGAAGCGCTGTCATGACAGATGTGGAAACGGAACATCTTCATGTAGCACTCTAACAAGACGGTTGTGTCTTGCGGCGTCAGTCGCCTTCAATATTTCGAAGGAAACAACAACAGAGGGTTTGATGCAGACATTGGCGAAACTATATGAAAAACCCTCGGCCTCAAACAAGGTATTTCTTATGAAATGACTATTTAATATGAAGATGTCGGAAGGTGGATCTGTTGTAGACCATTTAAATGAATTTAATACAGTTACCAGTCAGTTAAGTTCTGTAGGGGTAAACTTTGATGATGAAGTTAGAGCTTTGTTATTCTTGTGCTCATTGCCAAAGAGTTGGAATGGTTTAGTAATGGCCATTAGTAACTCTGTCTCTGGATCTAGTACTTTAAAGTTTGATGATGTTGTTGGTGCTATCCTTAGCGAGGAAATGCGACGGAAAAGTTCCGGTGAGACATCAGGTAATGCTTTGAGTGCAGAGTCTAGGGGAAGAAGAATGGAAAGAGGAAAGAGCCCGGGATATCGCAGTAAATCAAGGAAAGGCAGATCCAAGTCCAGATCGGGGATAGTGTGCTGGAATTGCGGAAAGAAAGGACACCTAAAGAAAGACTGTAGATCTCGGAAGGGAAAAGAAGGAGACACACAGGAAGAAAACAATCATGAAGCAAATGTGACAGGTGATGTGTTACAAGATGCTTTGATTCTTTCTTTCGAAAATGTTACTGATTCTTGGGTTGTAGATTCAGGGCTTCATTCCATGCCACACCTGATAAGAAATATTTTCATGACTATGTTCAAAGAGATTTTGGACAAGTTCGTTTGGGTGATGATAAACCCTGTAAAATTGTTGGAATGGGTAAAGTTCTTGTAAAACAACAGAATGGAAACCAATGGCTACTAAAGGAGGTAAGGCATGTTCCAGATCTGAAGAAAAATCTGATTTCAACAGGGCAGTTAGGCAGTGAAGGTTGTGTGACAACTTTCACAGATAAAACTTGGAAGGTCACCAAAGGAGCGCTGGTAATAGCAAAAGGTGAAAAGGTTGGTACATTGCATTTATGCAATGGTATTTCTAACTCTGTTAATGCTTTAACTTCCAAAGGAGCAGATGTAGGATTATGGCATCATAGGCTCAGACACATGAGTGAGAAGGGAATGAAGATTCTTCACTCAAGAAATTTGTTGCCAGGTTTGAAGAATGTTGATTTGGATTTATGTGAGAATTGCATTTATGGAAAACAGAAGAGAGTCAGATTTCTCAGAGTTGGGAAAGAAAAGAAGAGCGAAAAATTGGAGCTTGTGCATATAGATGTATGGGGACCTGCTCAGGTATCATATCTTGGTGGCTCTCGTTATTATGTTACTTTTATTGATGATGCAACTAGAAAGACATGGATTTATTGTATTCAGAATAATTCTGATGTATTTGATACTTTCAAGAAATGGTAAGCTTTGGTTGAGATTGAGACACGAAAGAAGTTGAAGTGTCTCAGATCAGACAATGGAGGTGAGTATTGCAGCAAAGAGTTTGATAGGTATTGTTCAGAGCATGGAATTCGTAGAGAGAAGACAGTTCCAAGAACATCACAAGAAAATGGTGTGTTAAGAAGATGAATAGACCAATCATGGAGTGTGCAAGGTGCATGAGATTGCATGCAGGATTGCCTTTACAATTTTGGGCAGATGTTGTAGATACTGTTGTTTATCTAATAAACAAAGGGCCTTCAAGTTCCTTGGATGGTGGTATTCTAGAGAAGTATCATGTAAAAAGGCAAACTACTCTTTAAAGCCTTTTGGTTGTGAGGCCTTTGTCCATATTAATAAAGAAAACCTAACAAAGCTTGAGGCAAAATCAAAGAAATGTAATTTTATTGGATATGGTGCTAATGATTTGGTTATCGCTTATATGATTATGAAAATCACAAAATCATTTGGAGCAAAGATGTAATATTCAATGAAAAGGTATTGTATAAGAATCAGTTGCAGGAAAATAAACAGGAAAAATAAAGCAAGGAATACATGGTTCTTGATGAGATAACTGAAAAAGTAAAGGTTCAAAATACACATCAATAACCACAGAAGAAGAAACACTATTAATGTTGGGAATAAAATCAAAACAAACTAAAAGTATTAGAAGATCTACCAGGATAATGGTTTCTTTCTAACCAGATAATTTCTTTATTATAATATTATCATGATCGATTCTCTGAACCCGAATTAAGAGAAGAAGCAATGAAAGTTGAAAGTAGGAAGAAGTGGGAGCTATCAATAAAGAGATGACCTTTATGTATAACCAGACGGGACTTAGTCAAGTTGCCTAAGGTAAAACTACATTGCGTAATAAAATGGGTTTGCTGTGCTAAAGGGAAGTTAGTAAGAAGAGGAAACAAAACAAAGCTAGACTTGTAGAAGGACGGCACAAAAACAGCGTATTGATTGATGCAAATATTTTCTCCTGTTAAAATGAATTCAATCAACTATTTAAGCCTTGTAGCAATTCTAAGATTTATCTTGGCAGCTAGATGCAAAGCACAAACATTTCTATGAGGAGGATTTGGAGGAAGAGATACATGCAAACAAAATCCGTGGCTGGGATATGAGGTCAAAGGGAAGGAAAAATTAGTGTGCAGGCTAAATAAGAGCTTGTATGGCTTAAAACAGGCTCCAAGGCAGTGGTATCTAAAATTTTACAAGTTTATGTCTGAACAAAGTTATACTAGATGTCACTCTGATCATTCTGTTTATCTAAAAAATAAAAATGATGGAAGCTATATTATATTGTTATTGTATGTAGATGACATTCTTGTTGTAGCATCTAACATGCAGGAAATAAATGTGCTCAAAAGAAAATTGGTAAATTCATTTGCAATGAAGGATTTTGGAGCTGCAAAACAAATCCTTGGTATGAGGATAACTAGAGACAGGAAAAATCGCAAATTAACACTATCTCAGAATGAGTACATAGAGAAGGTGTTGAAAAGATTTAATATGTAGAATGCAAAACCAGTTAGTACACCTTTTGCTAGCCATTTCAAACTTAGTAAGGAGATGTGCCCAAAGACCCAAGAAGACATGGATTATATGTCTAAAGTTCCATATGCATCAGCAGTTGGAAGCTTAATGTATGCAATGTTCTGCACAACGCCTGATATTGCACATGCAGTGGGAGTTGTAAGCAGGTACATGAATAATCCAGGAAAAGAACATTGGATGGCAGTAAAATGGATTCTCAGATATTTGAGAGGTACCACAAAGAAAGCATTATGCTTTGGTGGTTCAAACATTTCTCTACAAGGATATGTTGATGCAGATATGGCAGGTGACAGAGATAACAGGAGGAGCACTACAGGATATGTATTTACTGTAGGTGGAACAGCTGTCAGTTGGGTTTCAAAAATCCAAAGTGTTGTTGCACTTTCAACAACAGAAGCAGAGTATGTTGCTGCTACAAAGGCTAGTAAAGAAATGATTTGGTTACAAAGTTTTATGGATGAATTGGGTAAGAAGCATGATATGGGCACACTATACAGTGATAGCCAAAGTGCTATTCATCTTTCAAAGAACTCAGCATTTCATTCCAGGACTAAACACATACATCTCAAGTACCATTTCATACGGTCAGTATTTGAAGATGGAGAGTTGAAGCTGGAAAAGATACACACTAGCCAGAATCCTGCAGATATGCTAACAAAAGTTGTAACCAGGGAGAAACTGAGAATGTGCTCAGTTTCAATTGGTCTTCAAGGATGATGATGAAGATGAGGAATAGCCAGGTCCAAAGAGGAGTCATTTTCTAGCAAATGAAGCAGCGGTGGAGTTGCTACAATCAGTCTCCAAGTGGGAGATTTTTGGGTGTGGAGCCCGATTATCTTGTTTACTTTGTATCACAACATTGGACCCCTGTACCTTAAAAGGGGGCGTAACGCCCCGTAATTAATCATTGTTTGGGGGTCCAAAGAGCTTGAGCCCTGCCGCTCCAAGTACTTCCGGCTTTAAAAAAAGATGTAAAATTGCCTTGTAAAAGTATAGTAATTTCTAGTCAATCCGGGCCGTTCATTAGGAGAATGATCTGACGGTAGAAGTTATGTTTAGTTTAGGGTTTTTTCCTGTATGTTAACCTCAGATATAAGGAGGGCATTGTATTGTGGTCAGGTATTATGTGTGTGTATTCTCGTGAAAGGAAACGTAGAGGGAGACCTTCTAATCCAAGATGCAGGATATTACAACGAATCTGCTGTAGGTTGTGTCTCTTCATTTTGCTAGATATTAGAAAGGAAGGTCTGGCTGTTCGGGGTGGACGTAGCCCAAACTGGGTGAACCACGTATATCTGTGTCTCTCTGGTTTTATGTGTTTTGTGTGCTTGTATTTTCTGCATATTTTATGTGTTACATTGCTCCATAATATATAATTTTCTAACATTACTGCATGGTTCTCGAACACCTAGTCAATCCCCAATAATGCTGGGTAGGGATCCTTGTCCCCCATTATGTCTACCACCTCGAAGTCCGTGTATGTCTTAACCCCTGCAACATCGACTTCGACCTCCTCTAGCCTGCCTATGGGCACAATGAAGCACTGGTTTTCCATGCGAATTTGGATTGGTGAATATGTCAGCTTTGGTATTCCCAATGCTTCCCATGTCTTCCTTGGTAGAATGTTCACATCTGACCCTAGGTCAAGCATTGTGTCCTTAATTTGGAATCCCGTGACTTGAGTGTTTACACAGAACTCTTTCCATGTTCTTCTCTTATTCCTTTTGACTCCTCGTATGTATTTCTGTGTCGTGGCAGCCAGTTCTCTTGGTTCTACGACGTCCTGCACCACCATCTCCAGATTCTACTTCAATTGTTCTAGCATTGGTGTGTTGGTAACAATATTTATAAATAATCAGAACCATTCTTAAATCATATTATGTGTGCTATCTTGGTCCTCAGTATCTACCCGGGGCTGTGGTAACCCAATGCCTTTTCTTCCCCCAATTTGGGCAAATGTTTCGACTACATCTTTAAAGTATTGCTTCTGTGTCTCTAGCCTGAACACTAGCTTCGGAGATGCTAGCCTTATCAGCTTTATCGGGTCTGAATTTTTTGCGTCTTCCCCAGTTCTCTTTCCTCCCCATGTCACTATAGCTACGTTCTGTGTAGCCTGAGCTTCTACTATTCTTGGCTCTGCATTTACAATATTTTCTCCTCTTTTTATGGCTCTTTCTTCCCATCTTTTAATCAGCTCTGGGCAGTCTTCTATTGCATGTGTGTTAACTCTGCACTGAGACCACCATGGTCTTCTAGGAAGTGGACATTCCCTAGCTACGTCGCCTTCTTGGTCGCAATTATAACATCGTTCAAGTCCTCTTCCTCCAGCTCAGCCTCCTCCCATTCCCCCTCCTCGTCCCCTAGGAGCCTCATTCACTCTATATGAAGGCCCATCCAATCGTTCCCCTAAAACATCCAGAGCTCTGCACTGCTTTGTGTTGTGTGTTGTGGAAGCATAGAAATCATAGTATATGTTGTTTGGAACATTATAGTATTTTTGCAATATTGGGCATAGGCAAGGTGGATGTCCAATGCTCTTACATATCTCGCAATATTCATTTGTGGCTTGACTCTGTTGCGCAGGGAACCCTGGGTAATGGGGTTGCAGCGGATATAGTCCTTGTGTGTTTATCTTCACAACTCCTCCTATTGGTGGAGCTCCCTAGGCCCCTATTGCTAATGTCCCCGCATTCTTCCCCCACAACCTTGGGCATTCGATGACTACGTTTCCCTCCATAAGACAGTGCGTGCACCATACATTGGGCCTTGCAGGCCTCATTTGTTGGATTTCCTTCAAATTTTTCGGCAGGCTAGCTATCTGATGTTGTAATCCCAATATGGAAGGGTCTTGAGTTGTGGCCCCTCCTTTGAACTCTTGCAGGTATCCTGCCATGGCCTCTATTTTCATAGCTTGCTCCAATGCGTCTTGTAATGTATCAATCTTCTACTGCATTAATGGAGTTCTTGTCAGCGGAATAAGGGCCTTGATGAACCAATCTCTCTGATGATTTGGATCGATTGGGTAGCTCAGTTTCCCAACTGCATCCTTGAATCTTCTCATCATATCCCATGAAGTCTCTCCCTCACGTTGTTTAATATCCCACATCTCTGACAAACCTTGTTGTTCTGTCTGAGGTAGCTTGAATTCTTTAACGAACTCCCTCTTGACATCATCTATTGTTGGGTTCGGATGAGGCTCATCTGAAACCATCTAATAAACCATCATAAATCTCTCTCTCTGAGAGTAGTTTGAAACTCAATCAACTTCATTGCCTATAGTGTCTGTCAAGCCCTCCATATGGCTTCGCAGAGATTCCAGTGCTGCTCAACATCATCATTACCCCTCCCCGATAATTCTGGGTGTCGGGTAAATGATCCTGCCATGCTTCTTTGTGTGGGTGATACTAGAATAAAACCTCTATCTCCCGATTGTGAAATGGTATTACTAGCACTACTGCTATTGTGTATTACTACTATGGATTGAACACTATTCAACTTACTCAATTCTCATAACTTAACAAAAATTTCACCTAGTGGCTGATAAAGTACCAGGGGAAGGTCGAGACTAGAGCTACTTGAAATTTTGGAAATAGAGTTACCTTGAGTTATGGGTGCCGACCCCTCTCGAAATAGTTGCTCCATCACAACATGTAACTCCACATTGGACATCTCCTCGGGGTGCGCATCCTCCACGTTGGACTTTCCTCCCTTTTCTGTTTGGGCTGGGCTCCTATACACTTGCTTGACTTCCTTCACAGTCCCTCCTATTCCTTGGGACTCCATCTAATCTTCCATCTCCTTTGTCATCTCTAGCGCATTCTCTTTGTTTTGTCGACTACTTTCTTGTTTCTCCAACTCCTTCATCATTCTCTCCTGCCACTTCTCAGCTATCTGCGCCCTCCGATGTACTCATCGCTCTCTCAACCTACTAGAGGTCTCGGCATCCATATCCCTGCTCCCCCTTCCAACTTACTTGTAGCATCTCTCCCTCAACTCCTTCCCCCAGTACTGGAGGTTTAGGTCTCCATCTCAGATTTTTGGAACTCCATCAGTCCCTCATCTACCATTAAGGCTTTAATCCACAAGGGAATCTCCTTCAACAACTCTCCTTGTAATATGGATCTGAACACGTCTTCTGCTTTTGAAAAGGACTGGTAACACTCAGTTACAAATTCCACTATGTATCCTTCCAAGGTAGATTGCACCCAGAAATCTATAGCTTGGGTTAAATCGGTATCTAACTGATGGAGGGCTACCAGATCCTCATGCAGCCACTTGCGATAGAGCTTCCGTGAGCTTTCTTGGACTATCTTGACTTGTAGTCTCGGAAACCAATTTTAGAGTTCTTCTGGAAACTTTCCCCAAAAAATTTCGTAGATATCACTCGCAGATTCAGAGAATAGAACCTTATTCTTAATAGTTTTCTCCCTTTGATGTCTCAACTCAGCTTGTTGTGCTATGAACTGATCTAAGTGGTTATCCCACTAGCTTCGTATTTCCCTTTCAAAGATCCGTGATACCATGATCTAGCTCCTAAATGAAATTTGGAGGTCCCAACAACAGAACCATTTTTTGGCGAGAAATAAGGTCTCTAAGCAAGACCCAGGTTCAGCACGGAGGCCAACAAGGTTTCCACAGTAGTCTAGCACAACGTCGGCATTTTCACTCTACTCCGAAGAGCAGAAAGTCTCACCTGAGGCATGCCATGACCTTAGTAAGTTAGGAACATATTAGATATTACTCAGTCACAACTACAGAAAGAAACAGACAGAACTGCATACCCCGAATAGGTTTAACTAACTTGCACAAGATGCTACTCATAAACACATTCAATATGGAAGAATTTTTTTTTAAAGTGACGGACACATTCATCTTAAACAGATACACCTTACAGAACTCATACCATCAAACCCAGATAAGATTATATTACATTATCAGTAGTGGACAGTTACAATGCTCCTCGGAGCGATCTTGGCAAGACCGATTACAATAGCATCACATAGAATAGACAGAAAAAATAGAGTGAACGGAATAATCAGAATGACCAGAGTGAACAGATCTCTCCTACGGCTCTCTTCCTCTGCTCTCCACTGCACCAACCTCTCATCTTCGCTAGCCGACTATCTATTTGTTCCTTTACCAACACGACTGATAGTTTTTCCTTCTTTTCCGTTCTGTTATTTGTTGCATCTCCCTGAGCACTGGGAGTTTTGTTGTTTGCTCTTGTCTCTCTCTTCTGCCATCTGTGCTAGCTTCCACAATAGTTGCACCACCTTCTCTTCAGCTCTTCTAATCATGACAACTCATTGTCTATCGTGTTTGTGCTCTGCCACCTTTTACCCGCGACTCAAAACTGTTTTATTTTCAAAACAAGGGCCCCAACAGGGGTCACCCTTAGCGAATCCATCAAAAAATCCCCAAGGCATGTTCCTATTGATTTGGGGCAGGTGAGAAATTCTGGAGTGGGGAGCTAAGGGTGGCTTGGACAGTAGCTCCAGAATGTCAATACATTAAGCAGTTATGGTTTCAAGAGGTATCAATTTGTCATTGAAAATAATTGTTTTCCTTGCTAGCTAGATGCCCCAGCTGGAAAGGAGAAGGAAAGAAATGAAATCTCTTTTTCCTTCGTTAGAGACCCATTCTTGCCAGGATGCCTTAAGATTTAATCCTTCCCATTTACATGTTTGAACCAACTTTGAAGAAAAGAAAATCTAGAGGGTTTTTGAGTAGGGGCATCCAATCAGAAGGTGGCCAACTTATTCAAGTTTGTAGCTTTGCTTAGGCTACACCATCTTGGACGTTCTTTTTTTTGTCTTTTGCATAGAATATCCCATGTGAGATTTTTTTTTCCATGGAACACCACATAGAAAACATGGATTTGGTTGGCCATTTGAGCTTCCAAAGGTGGTACCACCATGCTTCCAATATGTCAAGGAGGCGGTAAATAATGACAGATAAGTATCCTTCTTTTGGAGTCTACTGACTCGAGGAGGAGAGGGTCCAGATAAGCTCATCAAGATCCTTAGTGATGTGAATATGTGCTTCTCTTAAGGCTCAGGTAAAGGATGACCAGGTTCTTCTGAGCTGTCATGGTAAGTTCAGAAGGCCACCTACATACCACTTTTGATCCCTG
This sequence comes from Pinus albicaulis, assembly GCA_034641835.2. Classification (NCBI taxonomy): domain Eukaryota; kingdom Viridiplantae; phylum Streptophyta; class Pinopsida; order Pinales; family Pinaceae; genus Pinus; species Pinus albicaulis. The sequence continues at coordinate 154,241,709 of CM076582.1, read as the reverse complement.
AGAGGGTATGAATGAGGTGTTGCAACCTAGTTGAGAGTGTGAATCCCCTTTGAATGAATAATAGCTAATAGATCTTTCAGAAGACGATGACCTCCACTACTTCCCACCCAAGGGTCAATACCCACTCAAAAGTTGAATTTTTCTCCAACTTTCTATGTAATATCATTTCCAATGAGGGAGAAATAATTGATAATGGCCCTCCATATGATGGAGGCATTTGGTTTGATTTTTTTGGGTCTCTAAATCCAGTCTTCAATGGATAGAGGAGAAATATATTTCCTATAACTCACAGGGGTCCACAAACTTTTAGAAGAGATCATCATGTAACCTACTTTAGCTAACAATGCTTGTGACAAGTGAGTCAGTTGTTTCAATCCCCATCCCCCCCATGCCTTGGGAATTGTGATTATAGACCATTTGACCCAAGGGTATGTGAACTGTTCAAAGGTGCCTACCTGGAGGAAATTGTAACATAATTTTTGAATTTTAGTGACAGTGCCTTTTGGGATCTAGGAGAGCGGCATCGAGTAAAATGGGTGTTGGGTGTGTGTCATATTCTTTCCACGAATAGCTTCAGGCGAGAAGCGATGGGCAAGAGGGGGGTGGTCAAGCCCCCTACACTTGCGCCAAGCGCAACACCCCCCTGTCCCCCTACACGAGGTTCGGGGTAGTGCCTTGAAAAAAATAAAAATAAAAATAAATAAATAAATTGGACCCTATATTAGGCAAGTAGACCTGCCTATGGTTTTTTGCATGGGCTTGCACATGGTTTTCTGCTCATGGTATTTTGTAGATCCGGTCAAGGGAACTACGACTATGTTCTAATCCAGGGTTAATGGATTAGGGTTTATGAATGCTTTGACATGTATATATGTGTTGTAACATTGAAAGGAATATAACAAAAAATCAAGTTGTAGTCTCGGTTTTGGGATCCAAGGGAAAATATCTGTGTATATATGTTTTATGTTTTATGTTCTCGCTATTGTTTATTTTCTATTGTAAGAATTCATTTGGAGATAATTTTTTACAGGGTTAAAACCTACACTGGGATGGCCTCTAGGACTGATTTGATTAGGACTAATTGTGCTCCATGCTTTGAGTCTCTTCTCCAATTTTACTAAGAGTCATCTCCAATATGCACTCGTATATGAATTGGGATTTAGGAGGAACCCAAAATATTTGAAGCCATTTTCCAGATTGGCCTAATTGAAAGGAAATAAATGCATTTATAACCTAATCTCACCTTCAGAAAGATCAAAAGGGGTGATGGTTTATTTTCAAATATTTTTTTCCATTCATTTTGTTGCTTCAAAAAGAGAAAGAGCTTCCTTTATTGAGTAAGTGTCATTTTGGGGGTCATCACTGAGGATAAGGACATCATCAACAAAGAGGAGGTGGGTGATGCGAAGAGTGGGTGCCACCCTTACACCAAATATAATGTGCCTTTTGCGGGCTTCCTCAAGGGATCTACTGAGGTCTTTTGTCACCAAGAGAAATAGGAGGGGAGATAGAGGGTGACCTAGCCTTAATCCATGGTAAACTTTGAAGAAATGAAAAGTAGATACATTTGTGAGGACTGCAAATGATGTCATGGAGATGAATCTCATAATCCAATTGATGAATTATATTCTGAAGCCAATGTGGGTAAGAAGAAGTTGAATGTATAAGCAGTTGACTTGGTCGAAGGCTTTTGAGAGATCAATTTTCAGAATGGCTCCTTTCAGATGTCATTGTTTGAGACTTTGGAGGCCTTCCTGGGCCACTCCAATGGCTTCATGGATTTTCTTTCCTTCTTAAAAGGTGAATTATTCCTCATAGATAGATTTTTACAAGATGGGTTTGAGCCAAAGAGTTGTGGTTTTGGCTATAATTTTGTAAATGTAATTACGAAGAGAGAGAGGGAAGAAATCATCAAAATAAGAGGGATCATCATATTTTGGAATTAAAGTAAGGAAATGGGAGTTGAAAGAGACAGGGATGTGACCAATAGATCTAGATTCTTCAATGAATCTGAGGATATCATCACCAAAGAGATAAAAAAAATCCCGAAAGAATTTAGATGTCCACCCATCTAACCCCGAGATCTTGTCATTTTGGAAACCACTCAAAAATTTCTTGAGATATTCAGAATTTACGAGTTCCATTGACATATTGTTATCGTTTGGAGCCAAAAAGCTATGGAATAACATGGCTAATCTAACCACCTTGACTATTATAGAGGCCCTCTATGGATCTTTGAAAAGAGAATTGAAATGACTAGCCCCCATTGTAGCAGGATTTTCAAAAGAGGACATTGTTTTCCCTTCTAGGTCCCTTATCTTTCATATGATATTTCTCATTTTCCTCCCTTTGGTGTATTTTTGGAAGATTTTACTGTTCTCATCACCTACCTCAAACTAGATGGCTTGACTTTTGAGTCTCCAAGTAGCCTCTATGTTGCTATGTCTTTTTTCTTCCTCCATTCCAAGTGGGTTAGGAGAGTCTTGGATTCCCCTATGTCATATCCCTCTAATGTGTTTTCTAATACAACTTTTAGATTTTCTTCCCACTTCACAGACCTCCTGAACATCCCTTTTCCTTTTTTCCATCGACCATTTGATAGTGGCTTCCTTCACAAATTTGAGGTTTTGTGCAAATTGTCTTCCCACTAACTCATTTGATAGAGGGTTGAAAGGTATTTAGGTTTCTTTTACTAACTTGATGAAACTCACCTTTGTAACCCAAGTCAAGTTGAATTTGAACGAACTAGTGGCTTTTTCCCTGAATCTTTGGTTTCTAAGAAGATCAGGGAGTGGTTCAAGCCTCCACCTTATTCAATCAGTTGCCTTATAAGAAGGAGATTATCGACCAAATGCTCATCCAAAAGGAAATTGTCAATGCATTTTTTAATTTGATGCCCCCTATTGTTTCTTTGTGCCGAGAAGGTTTGAGTTTAATAGGATCAATGTTGATGAGGTTGTGATTCTAGATAAAAATAGAGTAAAAATATGAGTTTGGATCGGCCTATGCACTAGGCCCCTAGCTCTCCACTTCGCCAATAAAGAAGTTAAAATCCCCACCAATGATAAGGGTGGCCTTCCCCATGCAAGATTTATGAGATAGAGAATCCCAGAAGGGGATTTTGTTTTGGGGGGGTCCAAAAATATTGAGGGTGAGGAGGTCATGATTGAGCTCCAAAGATCTAAAATTGAGTTCGATGACTGAGTCTATCCCCCATAATTTTAGTGCATTGATAACTCGAGGATTTCATCCAGTTGCTTGGCCCTCTGAGCATCCTTTAAGGTCAGTGCATATGAAGTTCCAACCAAGAAAATCCATTTTCACGATGCTAGATATGAGGTCTCTCGCTCCCAAAGTTTCTTGAATAAGAATAATGACAACTTCATCAATGTTGATGAGTTGTCATAGGACCTATTATTTATGGGGGTTTTACAAGCCCCTGCACTTGAGGGAGAGTATGATAATTTGGAAACCCCCATGGGGGGAATCAATGCTCTAAGCATCCCAATAATTGAGATTTTTCACCCTAGTTCCATGTTGACCAGGGATTTGTTCTGAGCATGTACCATTTTGGATTGACGACCTCTGCCTTTTCCATTAAATATATCAAGGGGATTGAAGTTGAGGCCTCCAAAGGGTAGAGGAAGATTTGGCTAGTGAGATCGAAAAAAATATTGGGGTTCAGATGAACCTGATAGAGAAGAGGAATCAATAGATGTATGAGGGGCTGAGAAAATTTCAGGAATGGATGGGGTAGGGAGGGAACATGCCACATAGATCAGGGTCATATGATATGTGGAAGGACCAACAAATGTTATAAACCAGATAGATCCCAACTAGAAATATAAATCCCTAAATAAGAAGATGTATGAGCCAAAGAAGCAAAGGGAAAAGGAAAAGGATGAGTACTTGGGAGCGATGCCTAGTCCTTGGAAGAGATGGAAGTCTCCTGGCTTGTAGGCTCTACCAGATACCTATCCCACTACTTATACAAGTATTTTTGTGTCATCAGTCCCAGTGGTGATGTTGAAGGGAAGACCGACAATGCACCTTCTGATTCAAAATCCGGTGTAGAGTGCAAAGTGGGATCTTTCGCCATAGGGGTCGGTTCACCTTATGGGCCTTACTAGGCTTTTCCTAAGCGATGCCTGCCAATGAAAGGAAACTTGCACTGATGGGCATTGTGACCATACCAATGATAGCATCTGCACTTGAAGGGGATACCCTTTTAGTCCAAATTTTTCCTATATTTTTTTCCTTGATATGTTATCTCAGTTTCACCTCATAAGCCCGCACAAACATCCAACATCACCAAAACCCTTGCTACCTTCCATTATTTTTTCTGCAAGAAGGACAAATAAACATCCATGAGCTCCCCTAGGTTCGATCTGATTGCAATGAGAGCACTTTTTGTATAGAATGTCATCGGCAAGCCTGACATGAAAATCCATACAAGGATTTTATCCATTCTTTGTTTATTGGGATCGAAAAAATAGTTCCATATTTTAAGAAGGAGGGGGCTGGAGTTGATGTGCCAGGTTTTTGAAAGGTCCCAAGATGTGTCCCCCTCATGCACAAAAATAAAATAAAACCATCCTTTGACTAGTGCATGGGTTTTTGGCACCTGCTTAATGTGAGTTACCAATTCTTTCTTAACCCATTCCTCCAACATGGCCTGACTGAAGTGCCAACCTTTGGCATGGTTGACTAGTGTGCGCTTGGACATATGAAGCACTTGATTGATTACTATGTCCTCTCAGAGCGCCATAGATTTTTATCTAGTTTTTTTTTACTATGGATGGGATGTGCCTTTGGGTGCACCTGTAGGAATTGGGGGGGAATGGGAGAGGGATTTGGATGAAGGTGATCAGGACCCTATTCGTTTCCAAAGGTGGGATTAGCCGAAGGGATAATAGGGTCATTGGAAGGGGGTGGAAAGAAAAAAGGGGAGGATAAAGGCAGTAGAAAGGGTTCCAGAAGGCGGGGAGGATCAATAAGCCTAGATGATGAGGGAACAATGCTCAGCTATTTAATAGTCGGCCCAGATGAAAGGGGGAGGGGTTTGTTGAAACCCCAGGTCGAGAGAGGTCGGTGAGAGGGGAGGGATATCGGCAAGAGGGGAAAGGAGAGGGCCAGAGCAGGAGGGGATGAAAATGTGGAAGGATTCGACTTAGTGAAGAGGGGATGTTGAGATAGCGAGCCAGTAAAACTCAAGGGAAGACTATCTTCAGGAAATGACCAGATGGAGGAGTGGCATGCATGACTAAGGAAGCCAATAGCCTCATAGAAGTGATTGTTAAGGAAAAACCCTTTTGACTACAAATATTTTTGGGAGGAAGCTGCACCATCATACAAAGAAGAGAATGGGGGTGTCTTGGGCTTACTAGATGGGGTGGCATTGAAGGGAACTATGATTAACTAATGCCATGGTTGGAAGTTCCCGAGGGAAAAAATGATCTAGAAACATCCTCCAACATGTCTGTTTGGCCTATTCCCTTCACAATTTTACTGTCCAAATCGCTGCCTCAAAGAGGAAAACACGCCATCGATGGATCCATTGTTTCCAAGCCACTGGGGGGGTTGTTTCTTGCCTTGAGGACTGGATGGTGGTGAAGTGAAAATGGCTTTACCCTCTAAGGGTTCCTTTGTATAGTCGATTAATATTTCTTCCATGGTAAAAAAGAGTTACCCTAATTTCTTGCATGCACTGACTCTCGTGTTTCTTGGTTGTTGAATTGTATAATGTGGACAGATTTGGTGAGTTCATCAAGATCTGGAAGGTCGATATTAACTCAAGATTTTTTCTAAACAAGAGAAAAAAAACAAATGCATGTCAGGAAGGAGTTTGCATGGACCCATGGGAGAAAACAATAATATTGGGTCTTGTCAGATCAAGTCAGGAGTTGCCATCGAAGAGAATTGTTAGTGCGGAATCTACCTGCAAGTCCCCCTCACTCCATCGACATCCTCGAAATTGCCTCCTGTTATCACCATCGTTTTTTCATAAAAGGAGTATGTTTGTGCTCAACCTATTCTCCTAAATTGAGTTCATTTAATTGTCAACCAGGGTTGGTAAACTGCTGAAGTGAAGTGCACTGTATGTGCCTAGGTGTTTGTCTCCTAATGCGTTGTGTTTAGTGTTTTATGATGTTTTTGGTCTTTTATGATGATTTATGATGTTTTTGGTCTTTTGATGGTTTTTATGTTCGCAAGGAAAATGACTAAAAAGCTAGTGGAAAGAAGCTACTGGTTAAAAACAGAGTTAAGCCTAATTAGTTGATGACAAATGACAAATGCAAATGCAAATACTGAAACAGAATCAAACCTAAACTATGACTAAGCAGAATACAAAGCTTGATAATGACTTCAAGAAAATGAATCAAAACATAAACTTAACTTGTCCAATTCTTTCATCAAAGGTATTTTGGGAGAGCTTGAGAAATGGTTAGCTAAGCATACAAATTCTCCTAACTGAACAATTAAACAATCAGCTTATAATGATACAACATTTTATCCATGATTAAAGATTTGTTGAAACATATTTGGAGAAAAATATTGTTATCATCATAAGATCTCTACTCTAAGACTAGCTCCTACTTCTATTCTGCAACTTAGTTTAACATCACTAAACCTTATTCAAAAGTTATGGATTTCTTTTTAAAGTAGTATTTTGAGGAAAGGTTTTGTTTATGAAGAAGTTGCAAAAGTACTTCAAGCCTTGAGATGATACTGTCTTCTGTTCAGATGGTTATGAGTCAATTATGGATTTGGAACAAAAGAGATTTTGTAAATAATGAAGGCCGTATTGTTTAAGTTTAACAACTAATGTAATCTAATATGCAATGGATGACAACTAAATGTGGAATGAAAATACAATGAGCTAAGCTAAAACTGAACTAAGATGTCACTAGTCTAAAACAGTGCTGAACTAACAAGCCATTATCAAACTTAAAACAAAATAACAAAGCATGAATTGAATGCAATTTGACTCTGGAGTACCCTAACTAAGTTATCATGCATTAATCTATGGGATTCTACAGCCTGTTTTGTCCATCATGAATGGTATTTTGGAAGACCTTGCTAGAACAATCTGGGTTGTACAATTCAGTGCAAATGCAAACATAAAGACTGAAAGCAAATTAAAAACTAAGACATCACAGCTATCTCCTACCCATCATTATGATATTTTGGAAAAGCGTTTTAAGAGTAAGATCAGCTATGCTACTTAGTGCAAACAAACAACTGAAACATTCAGTATCACAGTCATGCCTTAGACATCATAAGGATTTTTTGGAAGAGTTTGCTTAGTATAAGGTCAAATGTGATAATGAACAAAAGAAATTACAAATAAATCCTACAACACTACAGCCATTTCCCATTCATTATCATGATCTTTTGGAAGAGTTTCTTCTTTTGGAAGAGTTTCTTAGAACAAGTATAGCTATAGTGGCTAATGAAATTAACTATGAATTCAAACTTCAAAAACGTGAAAACGACTAAGATACTTATCTAGATTACGAAATTAAAGCCGTGCAGGAGGCAGGGGCCCTCTACCACCAGATGGAATCTAACTCAAAATCAACTCAACGCATTCAAAGCAATGTTGTCTTCTTCATTAAAGGAAAATAACTTGAAACAGAGTAGTCTCAGTCTTCAGAAATATAGCAGTCAATACATGAAATCTAAGCAAAATCTAGAGCTAGTCTCTCGGTTTCCCGAGTGCTTTTATAACAAATATACATAACAGAACTTGCAACAATATGGGGATCATTGTCTTTCCTTATCAAAATCGTACTAGGACTCTAAAGATGGCAGCGTAAAGGGACAAAGGACATTTGGACTAGGACAGTCCTATTAGAAGTCTGCCTCCTTGAATGAGTTCCCACGTACCAAAACCACGTCCAGAATTCGGTTCATTCTTCATGGTGAGCAACGAACAATGAGGACATAATGTGGAATATACCCATGTGTGGATTTTCCTGAGAGGACACCTGGAACATGCTTGAATGTGAAGACAACTGCAGAATTTCTGGTTAGCTACGGAATGTCTGCATTCTGCAGCTAGTTTCGGTCAAAATGCATTACAATGACAAAATCACAAAACTTAGCAAGTTAGCCATGTTAATCATTCTAAAAGTAATTTTAACTAATTTCATTGATCATTTGGGTTTGGGATAACAATGGACAAAGGAAAATGAGGTAAAGTAAGATGAAAGAAAGCACAATCTTGGGGCTCAACATACCCCCACTGCTGACTTCTTGCATGTCCTCATGCAACTTATTCCATAAACTTAGAGACTTCTGCAAGAACATCTAACCCCCTCCTTCTTCTTTGCCTGGAAATTAAAGGTCTTCTGGGTTTTCTGATGACTAGTTTGAACCTTAAGTTGATAAGTGCCCTGATTAGCTTCTTGTTCCTCTTTTTCAACTTTTCATTAGCCTTTTCCACTTTGTCCATTTGTAGAGATAAGGTTGAGTTCATATTGGTTTTGAGTTTGACTTGTTCCTTCAGAATATCATTCTCATTTTTGATATGTCTATTAAGTATTTCTAGCTCATACCTATCCCTTCTTAACACATCTATTTCGGACAGTGGAGGACTAGGGGTTCTATCTCTACTCTCTGAAGCTTTCCTTTCCAATGTTTCAACATAGTCATAAACTTATTGCTGAGCAGGGTCAATTTCAGGGGTTTCTTCATTAAAACCTTCTTCAACATCTTCAATAGATGTTTCCTCATCTTCTATATTTATCACCCCTGTTTTTTTGATCTGTGTTTTCCTTAGTTTCCCCCTGAGTCTATGGCTTCTTTTTGGCTGGGATGATCCCTCTCCTTTTTCTGTGGCAGATTTCCTGATTACCCTCTCTTTCTTAAGTTGTCTCTTAATTTGAGTCAACTTCTCAGAGATTATTTCTTCACTACTTTCCTGTACTGTTTTGTCAATTTCAATTTTAGAGGCTCTCCATTTTCTGCTTCTCCTTGTAGGTTGATGTTCAGGTGAGGGCTCTTTTGGTTCCTCAAAGTGGTTTCTTACCAAGAAATTATCCCAAGTGTCTTTTGTTTTGGCTAAATGGTGTTCAATTAAAATCTTAACCAAGCCATGATGGTATAGAGTTGTCTCTAGGAATTGGACTCTCCTTTGAACACCAGAAGCCATCTTTTTCAAACTTTGAAGCAATAAATAGGGCAAATTTAGCTCTTCCTCCAGAAAATGCATTATCAATCTAATATGGTAAACATAAAATGTGCCATATCTACCTTCACATGTGATAAATTTTTGTAGAATAAGCAATATGTTTCTCCATTTATTTTTTTAATGCAGAACTTGGAATTCCCTTTTTAAACACAGTGACATCCATACCTGGTGATTTTAGGATTTGCTTCCATGATTCATTGTGAAATTCTCTGTTTTTAAACCATCTCTCTCCATGTCTAAGAAATCATGTTGCTTCTGCATTAAAAACCTCTGTGACAGTGAATTTAACATCTCCAACTTCAACCTCGGCTCCTTTGAATGACCTTGCAAATGTTTTAGTGACTTCTTTGTGGAAGCCATTAAATTTCTCAAGAAATTGTAGCCATCCTACCTGTTGCAACATTTCTCTACTTTAAGGGTATCCTTCCAGGTATTTTGTGCCCACTGGTTCAGTTCTTACAATAAGGCCCATAATTCCTTCTTCAATCTTCAGATTAGTACTCTTTCTGCTCACGGAAACAATAACTTCAACCTTCAAACTGATATACCTCCGGTTCACGGTGACAGTGCTTCAATCTTCAAACTGATATATCTCTGCTTTCTCGGTGACAATGGCTTCAAATTCCACACTGATATACCTCTGCTTCACGGTGACAATGGCTTCAAATTCCACAGTGATATACCTCTGCTTCACGGTGATAATGCTTCAATCTCTGCTCACGGTGATAGTGGTTTGATATTTCAAACTGATATACCTATGCTTACGGTGATAGAGAATTCTCTGTTTTGCGGAATGAAATGATGAAGGGGTGGCTACGGAATGGAGTAATAGGAAGTGGTTACGGAACGAGTTAATGAAGTGAGGTGAGACAAACAAATCAATGAGTGAAAAGACTGCGGGGATTTTTTTACAACGGATTCACAAATCATCATTAAATGATTTGGCTGGGTGACGTGAGAAAATCAAACACTTCAGCCTTTTAACCGCTTAAATGATGTTCGGTATAGAATTTTAAATGAAATATTTTTATCCAAAGTTTGTGGAGGGTATATTTGGCATGATCAATAAAAATAATCAAAACAACTTTTTCGAATGATTCATAACTAGACTATACTAAAGTTTTTATGAAATGCCATTATAACCAGAACTTTTTACCTTTGCTTTTCATTTCCTTTTTGTGGTCTTTGTATACTTTGTTCTCCTTTGGAAGAGTCTTCATAATTCTTCTTGATTCTTCTTATTCATGGATATACTGGATCATCTTGTTGCAATTCAAATTTTTGTTGATCAGTGCCTTCAGGATCTGTAGCTGTGGAATGACTGTCTGGCTACGGAAAGTCTGATCAGCTGCAGAATGTCTGTTTAGCTGCAGAATGTACCTGTAGAGAATTTTAATCATGGAATGGAGTGGTTTGGAATATCAGAGAAATGTTATATGGCATGAATGAAGATGGATGATGAAACATGATATAATGGGATATGTATGAAGTGAATGATGGAATGGGATGGACTACAATTCATGAAATGGAGTGGAAAAATATAAGAAATGGCCTGCAATCCATGACATGTGTTATTCATTTGCAGAAAGACATCAAACTTTAAATTTTTGACATGGAAATGAGGTGGATGAAGTATGGAATGAGATGAATGAAATATGGAATGAAGTGAAGTATGAATGAATGAATGAAATGGAGTATGGATGGATAATTGAATGGAATGAAATGAAATGAGATGGATCATAAGTACAATGGATCTGAACTTATGATTTTGTAATAGCTGCTTGCAAAAACAAAATGGAAAAGTTAGAGTATCAGAAAGACTCTGATTTTCACCCTATCTTTTCTGTATAAACATGCCAATCAATGATTGGTTTTCATGTTTATAATTTTTTTTAAATTTTTTTAAATTTTTTTTTCAAAATAAATGCTTCAGAAAATTCAATCAAGTTGATGAAGAAGAAAGATTCTTCTTCATTAACTTCACATCACTGTTTTCCTGGAACTTCTTGACAAATTCTTCTCTTGAGAGTGGTTTGTGATACAGCTTCAATCTATGACCATTCACAAGAAAAGTGACCTCTTCTTCATCTATTGTCCTAATCTTTACTGCTCCATTGTCAAATATTTCAACAATTTCATATGGCCCAAGCCAATGTGTTTGAAATTTACCTTGAAAATCCTTGAATTTTGAATCAAACAAGAGAGCCCAGTCACCTTCTTTAAATTTCTTCTCTTTGATGTACTTGTCATGCCATCTAGTCCTTTGCTGTTGGACTAGACTTGTTTTCTGAACTGCATCTTGTCTGATCTCATCCAATTCATTAATATGCTCCAGTCTATGCTTTTGTGCCTCCGTTAAATCAAGTCCTAGCTGAACTGCCATTTTGAAAGTTTGAATCTGGAACTCTATGGGAAAAAAACTTGCTTTCCATAAACAAGCTCATAAGGAGTATGGCCTGTTGTGTTTCTCCATGTAGTTCTATAGGCCCACAAGGCTTCAGGAAGCCTATCTACCCAATCTCTTCTATGTAAATGAACAGTCTTTGTTAGGATTCCTTCAATGACCTTATTAGTAGATTCCACTTGACCATTTTCTTGAGGATGATAAGGAGTAGATTTTCTATGCCTGATTTTGTACCTCTCCATCATTTGCTCCACTAGCCTTGATGTAAATTGAGCTCCTTGATCCGTAACAATTTCCCTTGGGACACCAAATCGAGTAAAAATATCCTCAAAAAGAAAAGTAACTACAGATGCTTCATTAGCAAAAAGTAATGGCTTGGCCTCTACCCATTTGGTAACATAATCAGTGCAAACTAATATATATCTCTTTTGTCTTGATGGAGGACTAATAGGTCTTACAAAATCCAAAGCCCATTTTTCAAAAGGTTCAATATGTACCTGAGGTTGTAATGGCATCTCACCTGAAGGAGAAGGTTTCCCTACCCTTTGGCAACTGTCACACCTTTTGACATACTCTTTAGCATCTTTAAACAAGGATGGACAATAATATCCTAAATTAAGGATCTAATAGGTTGTCCTCTTATCAGCAAAGTGTCCGCCACAAGGTTCATCATGACATGCTTTGATAATCTCAGGCATCTCATCTTCCCGAACACATCTCCTAATGATCAAATCTGGACCTGTCTTGTACAACTCATTAGCAACCCATGAATATTTTGCACTATCATAAATGATTTTTCTTTTATCCCTTGCATTCATTATTGAAGGAAATTTTCCTGAAACTAAATAATTAGCAACGTCAGCAAACTAAGGAGTTTGAGTAGAAATTGCAAAAAGATATTCATCAGGAAATTGATCTTCAACTGGAGTGTCATCTTTGATGTTTTGGAGTCTAGATAGGAAATTAGCTACTGTGTTTTGTTTTCCAGGCCTATCTAGAATGGTAATGTTGAATTCTTGTAAAAGCAATAACCATATTATGACTCTGCCATTAGTAATTGATTTGTTCATTAAGTATCTAATTGCAGAATGGTCAGTGTGAAAAAAAGTTTCATAGCCTGTTATATAGTGTCTAAATTTGTTTATGGCATGAACAACAGCTAAAAACTCTTTTTCAGTTACAGTATAGTTTAACTCTGTAGGAGTCAAATTTTTACTGGTATAGTAGATGGCATAAGGAATCAGGTATTTTTGTCCCAATACTGCTCCTAGAGCTGTATAGAAGCATCTGTTGAGATATGAAAAGGTAACTTCCAGTTAGGTCCCCTTAAAATAGGTGCTTCAGAAATTTTGGTTTTCAAGGTCTCAAAGGCTAACTGGAAATCAGAATTCCACTTGAATTCACAGTCTTTGGTAAGCAATTTGAAGAGTGGAGATGCTATCTTGGTGAAGTTTTCTATAAACCTCTGATAATATCCTGTAAATCCTAGAAAACTCCTAACATCTTTTTGACAACTTGGAATAGATAAGTTAGAGATGACTTCAACTTTTGACTCATCAACTCTAATCCCATCCCCTGAAATATGATGCCCCAAAACAATACCTTCAGTAAACATCATGAAACATTTCTCATAACTAAGTGAAAGATTTGCTTCTTGACATCTCTTTAAAACTTTTTCCATGTTTGCTAAAGCTTCTTCAAATGTGTTTCCATAAACTATGAAATCATCCATATATACCTCTACACAATCATGTATTAGATCTGAAAAAATTCCTAATACTGCCCTTTGGAATGTTGCAGGTGCATTGCATAATCCAAATGGAAATACTCGATAAGCATAGGTACCCCAAGGACAAGTAAATGTGGTTTTGTCTTGATCTTCAAGTGCTACTTGGATTTGGTTGTAACCACTAAACCCATCTAGGAATGAGAAGTACTTTTTGCCAGCTAATGTATCTAACACTTGATCTATGAAAGGTAAGGGAAAATGGTCTTTAAGAGTAGCTTTGTTTAGTTCCTGGTAGTCAACACATACCCTCCATTTACCATTTTTCTTTGGCACAATTACTAAAGGAGAAACCCACTGACTATCTGAAATAGGATAGATGAAGTTAACATTTAACAATTTTTGCAATTCTTCTTTAACAATCTCCCTAAGATTTGGATTCATCCGTTTTTGAGGTTGTCTGATTGGTTTGCAATTTTCCTCTATATAGATGTGATGAGTGCAAGTCTTGGGGCTTATCCCTTTCATGTCAGTGTATTCCCATGCATATGCAGAAGAATGTCTCTGTAATAATTTGACTAACTCTTCTTGTTGAGATTTTTCTAGGTTTTTGTTTATGTTCAAGGTTTTGCCTGGAAAAATTTCACTTGTAGAGCTGCCAAATTTGTCCATAGAATGAAGAGACATCTGCCTAGATGACAAGAATTCAATATTGGATCCCTCTTGAAATGATTCTTGTTTGTGTTCTGGAGAAGATTCAAAGTTTTCTAGAGTATTCATAATTTGATTATCTTCACTAATTTCTGAAATTGTGAAGAGTGGTTGTAAATATTCTTCATCCTCTATCCATTGAGTGTCATCTAGATCTGTAATTGTCCTAGCTGGAGGATATAAAGTGAATCTCTTAGTTGAATTACCATCAGAAATATACATATCACCGGACCTACAACTAATAAAAGCATCAGCTGTAGCCAACCAAGGTCTTCCTAGTATAACAGGATGGCCTCCTATATTATTCTTGGGTGTCAGGATCATGAAATCCACAGGGTACTCCCAAGAGTCTAGGGACACCGGAATGTCTTCTATTACCCCATCTGGTCTGATCACAGATCTATCTGCTAATTGTAATAGTGTGGGTGTAAAGAGAAGATTAGGAAGTTTCAGCTTGTCCATGATTTGTCTACTCATGATATTTATTGCTGCTCCTAAGTCAATGAGTGTGTTTTGAATTTCAATTCCATTGATGTGAATTTTGACAACTGGATTTCCTGGGTCAAGATACTTTGGAATAACAATCTTGCCCATCATAATGTCTGCTATTTTTCCTACCAGTTGAATTTTCTTTGTTTCTCTTATTCTTTTTCTTGTTTTCTTCATACTCAACTCCTTTATTGTTTTAGCTAAAATTGGAATTTCCTTGATGGCTTGTAATAATGGAATTTTAATGCAAACATTTCTCAGCTCATCTAGGAAATCATAATTAGGCACCATAATTTGTTTTTCTACCCCTCTATCAATTTGTAATCTTTCTGGTAAGGGAGGTATAGAAGTAGATGTGGATGGTTGCTCTCATACAGGAGTTGAAATTATTGGATCTTTTTGCTTTAATTTTTCAGTGTTTGGGTCTTGAAAAGATGTGTCTTCCTCAAGAATTTTATTCACCCGTAGAGAGTCTTCCTCAGAGTTATCTTGTTCTTGTATGATCACAGAAGGTTTCCTCTTTTCAAGTATTGTTCCAGACCTAAGTTGAACATCACTAAGGTCTAAAGGAGTAATTAAATAAGTTGGAAACTGTTGGCCTTCTATCATGTATGTGTTCTGAGGATTTTTATTATTGTGGTTTGGTATGGGTTGAGCAGGCAATTGATTTGATTTTTGAGGGAATGGTAATGGAAGTGGTTGATTTTGATGTGGTAGGTTTTGATGATGTTGTTGAGGATTTTGTTGAAAATTTTGTTGAGGATTTTGAGGATAAAAATGTGGGTATGGTGGATAGGATGGTGGATACTGATAGTACTGAGAGTATCTTCCATAGGGATTTTGTGCTCCTTGTGCCCAAGCTTGAGATTGATTTTGAAATTGAGGCCAAGGTTGCTGCCAAGAATTCCAAGTTGGAGGTTGGTTATACATTTGATCATGGAATCCTTGTGTTTGAGGTCCTTGCCAAGGCCTTCTAGAGACAAAATTGAGAGATTCTGTGGAATCTGTAGGAGTTTCCTCTTGAAAGACAGCTTTGAGACCAGGAAGGGAAGGAAAATTCTTGGTCTCATGTTTTTCAGAACAAATGACACAGGTCTCTACAAATTTTACATCCAAAGGACACTCTCTCAAGGCATGTTTCTTTCTACATTTGGGACAAAAGATTGCCAAGGCATCAGATTCAGCTTTTTTCTTGTTTTGTATCTTAAGGGTGTCTATTTGTTCACTAAGACTCCCTAAGATGTCAGATTTAAAATCATCAAGCATATGACCTATTTCTGATCTACTTACTGTCCCAGAAGCAGACTTACTTGCCCTTGCAAGAGCGGGATCTCTTGGACCTTTGACAGTTTTAGATTTCCCTCTTGAAAGGTTGATACATAACTCAGATATTTCAGGTAATGTGAGTTGTGATATATCCCCTTTTCCCATCATGTTAAGGATATCCAACCATTAATCCCTAATTGTTTTCAACAAAAGAGCTTTTAAGGTGTCTTGATCTAGGTTTTCCATTTTTTCTCTTTTGATGTTGTAATGAAATCTCTCCAACAAATCTTCCAAGTTTTCATCTTCTTTTTGTACCATCTTAAACACTTCTTCCTTATGATTGACCAGCATACAATAATCCAAATACCTCTCTATAAATGCTTGTTTCATGTCTTCCCATGTCCTAATAGAACTGTTGATCAAACTTATAAACCACTTCAATGCTGCTCCTTTCAATGTTGAAGGAAATAGTTTAAGTTTTTGAGCATCTTGTAAGTAGTCATAAGTTCTACACATGATTTCAAATTCAAATAGGAAGGTTTCAGGATCTTCAGTTTTAAGTCCATAGAAGTTTGGAAGGGCAGAGGGTGAAATGTTTTTCATGGTTGTATTGGTTTCTTCATCAATTATAGGGAACCCAAAAGAGTTTCCTATTTCTCTTCTACCTCTTCCTCCATCTGCACCTCTACCTCCTTCTCCTCTACCTCTACCTCTACCTCCAAATAATGTGTGTTCTCCATTAAAGACTCCTCCTCCCCCTTCTTCTGCCATGTTTGACTCTCCTGTGGAAGTGGAAAAGTTTGTATCCCTGACAGGAGTCTTTATATCTTCTTCTAAGGCGGGTTCAATGGATGAAGTGGAAGTTTTCTCTAATGGGATATCTGATCTTAGGTCTTCTAGAAGTCCAGGATCAGTAAAGGATGGAATATGGGTCTGAGTTGAAGGTGTACTAGCCCTTGGTCTAGGTGAAACAAGTGGTGTTCTAGGAATCAAATTTCTGTTTCTGCTGCTTATGAATCTACCCCTTGAATCTCTCTCTCTACGCATATAATTGTTTTTGGGAATTAAGAAACAAAGGTTACCTAGTTTTCACTTCCCCAGCAACGTCGCCAAAATGTTTGTGCTCAACCTAGTCTCCTAAATTGAGTTCATTTAATTGTCAACCAGGGTTGGTAAACTGCTGAAGTGAAGTGCACTGTATGTGCCTAGGTGTTTGTCTCCTAATGCGTTGTGTTTAGTCATTTATGATGTTTTTGGTCTTTTATGATGATTTATGATGTTTTTGGTCTTTTGATGGTTTACAAGGAAAATGACTAAAAAGCTAGTGGAAAGAAACTACTGGTTAAAACAGAGTGAAGCCTAATTGGTTGATGACAAATGACAAATGCAAATGCAAATACTGGAACAGAATCAAACCTAAACTATGACTAAGCATAATACAAAGCTTGATAATGACTTCAAGAAAATGAATCAAAACATAAACTTAACTTGTCCAATTCTTTCATCAAAGGTATTTTGGGAGAGCTTGAGAAATGGTCAGCTAAGTATACAAATTCTCCTAACTAAACAATTAAACAACCAGCTTATAATGATGCAACATTTTATCCATGATTAAAGATTTGTTGAAACATATTTGGAGAAAAATATTGTTAACATCATAAGATCTCTACTCTAAGACTAGCTCCTAATTCTCTTCTGCAACTTAGTTTAACATCATTAAACCTTATTCAAAAGTTATGAATTTCTTTTTAAAGTAGTCTTTTGAAGAAAGGCTTTGTTTATGAAGAAGTTGCAAAAGTACTTCAGGCCTTGAGATGATATTGTCTTCTGTTCAGATGGTTATGAGTCAATTATGGATTTGAAACAAAAGAGATTTTGTAAATAATGAAGGCCGTATTGTTTAAGTTTAACAACTAATGTAATCTAATATGCAATGGATGACAACTAAATATGGAATAAAAATACAATGAGATAAGCTAAAACTGAACTAAGATGTCACTAGTCTAAAACAGTGTTGAACTAACAAGCCATTATCAAACTTAAAACAAAATAACAAAGCATGAATTGAATGCAATTTGACTCCGGAGTACCCTAACTAAGTTATCATGCATTAATCTATGGGATTCTACAGCCTGTTTTGTCCATCATGAATGGTATTTTGGAAGAGCTTGCTAGAACAATCTGGGCTGTACAATTCAGTGCAAATGCAAACATAAAGACTGAAAGCAAATTAAAAACTAAGACATCACAGCTATCTCCTACCCATCATTATGATATTTTGGAAAAGCGTTTTAAGAGTAAGATCAGCTATGCTACTTAGTGCAAACAAACAACTGAAACATTCAGTATCACAGTCATGCCTTAGACATCATAAGGATTTTTTGGAAGAGTTTGCTTAGTATAAGTTCAACTGTGATAATGAACAAAAGAAATTACAAATAAATCCTACACCACTACAGCCATTTCCCATTCATTATCATGATCTTTTGGAAGAGTTTCTTCTTTTGGAAGAGTTTCTTAGAACAAGTATAGCTATAGTGGCTAATGAAATTAACTATGAATTCAAACTTCAAAAACGTGAAAACGACTAAGATACTTATCTAGATTACGAAAGTAAAGCCGTGCAGGAGGCAGGGGCCCTCTACCACCAGACGGAATCTAACTCAAAATCAACTCAACGCGTTCAAAGCAATGTTGTCTTCTTCATTAAAGGAAAATAGCTTGAAACAGAGTAGTCTCAGTCTTCAGAAATATAGCAATCAATACATGAAATCTAAGCAAAATCTAGAGCTAGTCTCTCGGTTTCCCAAGTGCTTTTATAACAAATCTACATAACAAAACTTTCAACAATACGGGGATCATTGTCTTTCCTTATCAAAATTGTACTAGGACTCTAAAGATGGCAGCGTAAAGGGAAAAAGGACATCTGGACTAGGACAGTCCTATTAGAAGTCTGCCTCCTTGAATGGGTTCCCACGTACCAAAACCACGTCCAGAATTCGGTTCAGTCTTCATGGTGAGCAACGAATAATGAGGACATAATGTGGAAATCTTGGGGCTCAACAGAGTACATTCATCACAAAATTTAGTTATTATATGTATGAGAGAATTTGTTTTTGACATTCTTCACATTTCCTTCCATTGCAACTACATTATTTTGAGCATTTTCTATGTAGAATGTTTTGTTGTTTTAACTTATCTGCTAGTCATAATGTTGTTTCAAGTTCTCTATTGTAAAAATTTTTCATTTTATTTTTTATGTTTACATGAAAATTTACTATTTTCAAACAAAATCATAAAAAAAGTGTTATTACACACTTATAAGCCAATGCTATCATCATGTTTGCTTAATATTTTTTCTTAGTATTCGAAGAATTATAATATATCTTAATATAATGAGTGTTATTAGATCTAAGATAATTGGATAAAGATCACCATTGTATATAACATCACATACATAGGAAACAATAAGTTAAAACAAATTCAAGCATGTACACAAGAATAAATAAAACACAGTCAACAATAACAATCAAATAACAAGGCCAAGCCCTTTCCTATATGTCACTATGAGTGCAAGTATTGGTTGGGCTTACATTCATCATACAACATCATATACATAGGGAACTACAAGTTAAAACAAATTAAAGAATGTACATAGGGATAAATAAAACACAATTAATAATAACAATCAAATAACAAGGCAAAGCCCTTTCCTATAGGGTACCTACTAGTGTAAGTATTGGTTGGGCTTACATTCATCATAGAAAATTCACAATGTTTCTTCCCTATCAAACCTAGGGATTAATTGGCCTTCTTTTTCCATTAACATTGTGGGTTATTCTCCTTCAACTAACAAAACCATGGTATTTTCCTTCACTTTTCAAGCTCACACAACATATATTGTACCTTTCTACCCAAGGACCATACTATAATTGTCTTTCTTTAGTATGACTAACTAATTCTACCAAATGAACTACTAGAACAAATTTCTTCTCTTCTCTTTGGCTTCTTCATTGTTCCACAATTCTACCTAACAAGTTGTTAGGAATGTGTTCATGCTTCTCTAGAGTTCTTATTCTTTCACTTTGTTTCTATAATTCTACGTAGTAGGTTCACTAGAATTACATTATCCTCTCTATTTCCCTCTTCCTTTTCCATTCTTCTCCTTCTTCTATTTCTCTATTTATCTATGAGTGCCTTTGCCTCAATGAGAAAAATTTTAAGTTTAAAAAAAAGGTATATCCACACAATTTGAATACCCTAAGGTAATTTCTCACACACGCATATCAAGCACCAATACACCAATGTTTACATGGTTAAAGACATCAAATAGAGGAACAATTCATGGCCCCAACCAACATGACCACTTGAAGTGATACACACACACACAAACACACTACATGAACTTATATCACAATAAATCATCAACAAATAATCCCCTGTGATGTTTAAATAGAGATCATAGAACAACTAGGTGTTAAACCATGGATCAGGTGTCATTAGTAAAAAAGAGAAGATGAACCATCAAATCACTCTATGTTTTGAAATAGTTGTGATTATTGGATTAGTTTAAGCTACAAAAGCACATTAAAGAAACATATTTATCTAAAAATACATTAAACCAAATTGAACTTAACTAACTCTTAAGTGTCTAAATATCATGACCACCACCTCTTCCTTGTTTCCTTCATTTTTCTTCCCCTACTTTACTTCTTTTCCCTACATTTATATGTGAACCACCCTCTTAAATGAGAAAAAATTCTCTTCTCTACTATTCCTTTTTGTTAAATTATGCAAAATCCCCTCTGATAAGAGTACATCCCTGTCTTTTTTCCTTGTCCATCAAGAAACCCCAATTTTACCACTCAAAAAAAAATTATATTAAATAGTTAATTAACTTGGGTCTCAAGCCCACAACTTTGGGTCAAAACCCTAACCACTTGGATATTTTTCCCAACTAACTAAATTTTGGTGGGTTTTCACCACTCAGAAATACCTTCCTAGCTACCCAAATTCCAACACTCCCTCTTAATGAGGAAGGTATTTTAATCACACCTTGAAATCTACAACTCCATGACTTTCCTTGCGTTCCCATGAATGTCCTTGCATGATTCATGACTTTCCTTGTGTATTCATATTTGTCCTCGCATGTGCCACATATTATTTTGTACTTGTACAAACTTAATCTAGCATGGTGTGTGATTTACTTTTCCTTACACCACCATGAGTGTTCTCACATGATTCATGATTGTCCTTGCATGTGTTGAAAACTCCTCTCTCTTGCTTGAACCTGAAAATTCAGACTTTCATGGGTGGTTGAAGCTCCTCTGCAATCTCCCTTTTGAAGCTAGACTCCCTTTGATCCTACACAACCTCCACTAACTCATTTTTCTTTCCCTTTCGGAAAGTTCTGCTATTGATCTTGTGTCCTTCCAAAGTTTGTCCCAAGCTACGGTGGAACACCGGGTCTAATCCACTCTATAACACCACAAATCAACTCCATAGGAGTCCTCATCCTTCTCGATCAAATACCTTATGTGCACATGGCTCCCTTGTTGGATGTGAAACTCCACAACCCAACAAAGATACTATATCACGATCAATTTGCCATCCACACAAAGCTATCTTGTCCATGTCAAAGCACCTTCTCTGTTGAACCTCCTTCTCCATGTCCAGAAGTTTCACAACTCCCTCTTAATTTGCTTCCTTTGCACACTCTAATCCACCTACTCTTCAAAGTAGCTCTAATACCATGTTTGAAATTTCCATGCCCTCTAGTTATGGTATGTGCTCTAACTAGGAACACAACGCACTAGAGAATCCCAACACAAAATAACTTTACACGACAGAAATATACAATAGTGAAATTAATAAAGTACATAGAGATATTGAGCCCAAGCTCTAATTTTTATTAGTCCAACAATAAAATAATCATGGGGCTCCCATACCATAGATCATGACCCTTCATATCACTAGTACAACTAGTGTTATAGGCCATTTTGTCACATTTGATCAAGTGAGACTCCTAATGGGATCAATCAACATCCTATTCCCCTTGTCATCATCTTGCACAAAGCCCTAAGCATGTACCTTTCATCCCTTATAATTTCAACCCTAAACTGCCTTATTTGAGCCAATTTTAGGACCAACGCTCCCTGCAAGCCTACTAAGGTGCGAACACCTACAGGTTGCTCCATTGTGGCCAGTGTTGGTCATCAATAGGTTTTATCCTTTTCACATGTGTTGGTTCTATAATTTCGGGAGAATGATCAGGATTTCGAAAGCTTCACCTTCTAGGAGTTTCCAGAAGTTGTTTTAACTACTTACCTTGGATTGACATTCGAATCCTATCCTACCCTACTTTGGAGTTTTCACCACTTATATTTTGATCCTATCCCTCCATCAAAGGTGGATCTAAAACCTTAGAATGGTAATTGGATAATAACTCCCATCTTACCCCACTCTCTTATCTATATATCATCTTGCATATGAAAATGTTAGAGTGAATGAATGCTTGGCTTTGGAGAGTGATTATGCCCTTATGTTGCTACAGTAAGTAGTTATTATCTCATGCATAGGGTGACTGGAGGTGCATATTGTGACAAGGAGAGTTCAAATCAACAGCTTGGAGGAGCTCTTCTACAAGATCAACTGCCAGTTATGGTTGTAATCTCCTTCCTTTATATTAATGCAAAGAATTCTATGTTTTCCTATATGTGATGTCGTTATTTCACTTATTTCAATACCATGTTGATCTATTGAATATATTATTTAGATGATATTGCATAGATCTTTCAGTTTCTTGTATTGTGTTATCTAATTATGCATGTTCTAATTTTGGCAATAGGAGTTGGAATTGGAGCTTCCAAGCTAAACAAGGAGCGAAGCGTGTGATGGATTCTAGGTAGGCTTCACTCAGTTATCTATTTACTTTAAGGAAAAGCATTGAGTTCCTTGTCTCTTTCTTGTTCTAGGTTGACCACCAAACCTAGGGGAGATACCTTTTTCCGCAATCGTACATCTCGTATAACAACTAGTATGCATAGTGTATGTTAGAGTCAGAATATGCATTCTGCCATCAGTGACTGATATCATTCCTTCATTTCTCATTTTAGGCGTCTCACTCTGAAATTTTTATATCATTCCATTAGGTCATGCTAAAAATTCTTTAACTGATGGTAGCTTTCCTCAAATAAAACTTCATTCTCCCTCAGAAGATCATATTGGTTGACTCACTCTCATGTCTCCTTGAGCATAACAACACCTATGAAAATTCTCTTTTCACCATGATTTGTTTGAAGTCAAAGCTCAGTGATGAAAATCAAGTCTAAAGAAATCCCATTAGGTTATTAGGTTTTTTGTTTTTCAAGGTCATTACTCTATTTCAAATAAAGTCAGCAAATATATGAGAGGGACTCAAAGAGAATTTTATCTTCCTATATAGAAGATCATCACTTTGTAATTTTTATATTTTCAAGTTGTAATTTTTATTTTAATGATTTTTATATCAAAATGCCATTTTGATATAAAATCAAATATGTAATTTATTTCCATTTCCAAATGTAATTTTATGTTTCCATATGTAATAAACTCATTCCTAGCTGTCAATGTAATAATTCCGACCAAAATGAAACAAAGAAAGCCAAGCTTCATTACTTGATCAACCTACAAAGCAAAAAAGTCAGAGAAGTTAAAGAGTATCAGTGTTAAAGTGTGAGAAGAAAAAGTGAACATAAGGAAAGTGGGTAATTCAAATCCTTAAAGCTATAAAGGCATTCAAAATCCTCAAAGAAAACCTATTGCCTCCATTCACCCATCAGAAATTTGCAACAAAGGAGAAATTTCAAGTTTTTTTTTAGCAAATCAGAAAAATTTCAGGGTTGTTGCGCGTTTTCCCTAAGTGTTACGTGTTTGCATGGACACTGCGCGTTTACCCTAGGCGCGGCGCATTTGCCCGCTCAACCTCTGACCAAAATTACTCAGGTGTTGTGCATTTGCCCTCGGACACTGCGCGTTTGCTTGGACGCTACGTGTTCCTCCAGGACGCTGCATGTTTGCTCGGATAGGGTTTCAAAACG
Source organism: Pinus albicaulis (assembly GCA_034641835.2). Taxonomy (NCBI): domain Eukaryota; kingdom Viridiplantae; phylum Streptophyta; class Pinopsida; order Pinales; family Pinaceae; genus Pinus; species Pinus albicaulis. Next base: position 154,217,839 of record CM076582.1, on the reverse strand, counting down.
TTTTACAACCTCCAACAAGCTTATATTTCACCACAAATTTCTTCAAGGATATTTAAAATCAGTGAATAAAACCTAAATAAACTTCTCACTAATATATCTTGTGTCTAAAATAAATTTGAAGTGTTTTTTTACTAAGAAACCCTAGTTTTCATTTTCCCTTCCCATTTTCATGCATGATCTCCATAATCATATCCCTAAAACACATATCGTTCATAAACACTACTAAATCCTAGGGTCTTCATAGACCTAGTTTCTCATTTACATTTTCACTCCCTCTATTTTCCTAAGCTATTCCTTTCACCTCACACTCCCTTCATCTCATTTCATTCACCCTAGGGTTTCAAGGCTTCAAATTCAAAATGTTTGAAGAGGAAAACATAAATGTCAGTGAGGATCAAACACCAAAGAAGAAATCATATAAGAAAGGAGGGAAAATCATCATATATGAACCAAAAACCACAAAAGATCTCATGGCTTCTCCCCTCACTGTGTCATGTTTTAAACAAGTTGGTTGTTTTGAGTTTTGTGAGAAAGTGCAGAAGATCTAGTATCACCCTATATTGACAAGGTTGTTCATTTCCAATATTCATGATAGGTAGATCACTCTTGTTGGGGTCACATTTACTATGTCCACTAATATCATTGTAGCTGCTACAGGGATCTCGAATGTAGGAGAAAAATGGTTTAAGCAAGGAAACCTTGATCATTACTACTATGAACCATATCTTAAACCAAGATACAAGGATGATAAAAAGACCATTTTCCCTTTCTCTCATCTCCTTGAGAGATATGTCCATATAATGAAAGTCATCATGAAATATTTCACCTGTGAGGGGAGGTTTTCTCAACTCTATTCCTATCATATCCAGCTTCTCATGCACTTCACTAGAGTCAGAATGCTTCACATACCCTATTTTCTCTCCCGCAGCATTGATAAGATGGCATACATTGGACAAAAAATGGGTTATAGTCATCAAATGTAGAGTGTTTTCCACCACTCCCTCATCAAAATTATATTCATGTATCAACTTGAACAAATGAACATTCCATGGGACACATTCATATCAAATAATATTTTCACTACCCCACCTAGTCAGCATGATCAGAATATCCCCTCATCATCTCATCCTCCCATATCTACTCCCCCATCTCAACCTGCTTCTCATACATGATCACCAAGTCAGTTTCATTCACCTCATGTTGATCCTTCTTCTTCACCTCTCTATAACCCTTCATCATCATCACATCATGATTTTGGGTCATCAAGTAGTGAGGAGGATATTGAGGCAGCTTGGGCTATATAATGTTCCAATTTTTTCCTTCAATAAATTGGAACATTAGATTTTGATAATTTCACTTATAAGTTGAATAATTCGGTTAGGAGGCCCAATGACAATAAAAACATAGATAAAATCCCTCTAGTATGAAAATGGATCAGCCATGCAACTATATTTCACACCCTCATGTGTGAAAGGAGACTTTTGCAAAGAGGCTTGGTTAAGTTTGAACATGTCAAACAACGTTGGGTATGAGGTGTAAAGCACTACATGGGACAGCGTAGAGATAGAGGAGGGAATATTCCTTTATGGAGGAAACCCTAATGGATGGGGCCCATGGAGAGAGAGCCTTCACTTGCTATATATGGAGAGGAGGAGAGCTATTGTTATTCATGCTTATGATTATTCATTTCATTGTCTATTCAGACAACTGTGCATTCTCTGTTGTTTAGCAAGAATTGCCAGGGAATTCCTGTTTAGGATTCCTCCTCCTTTCTTGAGAGGCCTATTGAAGGAGTTGTATTTATTTTTCTCACATCTAGGCTTGAGGCCAAGCATCCCCCTCCAGGACAGCGTTATTGCTGCAACAACATAATTCTGTGTTGCAGGGTGTTGCAGTGAGAAGTCACAACACCTCTTTCATTGCTTGTTTTTCAAAGGGATACTCTTTCTTTCCTTTGGATGATTAGCTTGGAAGCATTAGAGCTTATTTTCAGATTCTGGCACTTGGCCACTTCATTCTATTCCACCTACAACGTAGTTACCCTCTTAGAATGTGTTATTTTCATGGAGCACTTGCAGTGAGGGATTGCAGGTTGATTAGAGGGTGAGATCTCAAGTGTAAGGATCAGCGTTCCACTTTAGAGATCCATTGGAGAAGGTCTAATTCAGATTGCTCATCATTTTCAGCCTTCTCTATTGAGTTCCAAATTTGAGTTGCTGCAGCTACCCAACAACTCCTGCATTTTTTCCTTTTTGCATATTTCAGCCAATCCCTTGGAGGATTGATGTTTTATTGCTTCTATGGGTTAGAGATTTGCTACCCTATTGTATTTGATCCATATCTTGCCATATCTTTTAGTTATAATGTAATATGGAGCAGTACCTTTTATGAAATGCGTCCTCATAGCCTGGGTTTATGCAGAAATAGCAGTGTTCTTCTATTTTCATGTACATGTCTTGTTGAGGCTTGCATTGCCTTTCTTGAGAGGTTGTTTCCTCAAGAACTTGTATTATCTTTGTTGCTATAAAATTATTCATTGGCTATTCATATCTTCATATGCTCATGGTTGTATAATAACGTTGTCTTTCCATTTCTTGCTTAAGAATTGTTGCAGTCCCTCACCGGGCACTTTCTGAGGACATCTAGTAGTGGGAAATCTGTTTAACCACTTTAGAAGGATTTATTTGGAGCATCCTCTTGGATTCAGATCTTAGATGCATTGATCTAAGGGATCCAGGTCCTGGTTTCAAATCCCGTAGCCTCCATTTCTATAAAATGCGTTTTCCAGCCATGGATCGCTAGCTATCCCAATTTGGGAACATTACAGGCTAGCTTGGCTGATGTTGAGCCATTTCCCAAGGCTTATCAGAGAGGCTATAGGCATGTGTTTGCTTCACTTAGAGTGAAAGGGGCCATGTTTTCTTCATCAACACAGCAGGTAGACAAAGACAAGGAAAAGGAAAAAGAGCTAAACATTGATGATGAGGAGGGAAAACATGAGACAAAGCATGAATTTTAGTTGATTGACATAAGTGAGGAAGATGAAGACAAAATTACCAGTGCAGCAATCAAAGCCAAAGAGGCAAATATTAGTGAACTTGAAACTAATCTTGAGAGGGAAAAATATGTAATTGGCTTCCTTGAGAAAGAAAATCAGCAGCTGAAATCCAAGCAAGTAATCAATGAGGTGAAGTATATCAAGGCACAAAGAGAAGCAAAAAAGGCTAAAGTGTTGCTTGAGGAAACATTATAAAGGTTTGGTGAACCTGATGATGAAGAGGATCAACCTCCAAGATAGAGACCAAGGACTAGAGGATTGAAAAGAGCTCTAGCCCTTAAGAGACAAAGGGAAGCTGAGCTAATAGACCAACTCACACCAAATGAACTTCTTGCCTTAGAAATCAGCAAGGACAGGGAACCATGACTTGATAGAGAAAATCTACATTTGGAGAGATTTCTAGAGAAAACCAACAAGGAAATAACTTGTTGAGGACAAGGGTCAAACTTCATGCACGGAAAGAGAGAATTTCATTAGCCAAGCTCAAAAGAGATAATGATAAAATTAAAATTTTGACCAAGCATGGAGAGAAAGAAAGGTTGGATATACTTTCTGAGGTGTCACTCCATGCCTCAAGCACTCAATGAGCAATTACCCTCATAATTTTGGCACATTTTTGCACTTATGTTCATTTCAGTAATTTTTTGCAATTTTCAACACAAATTTTTTTCCAAAGGTGCAACGACCTGGACGTTGCGCTCTTTTTTGGGACCACTAAATGAAAAATTACCACCACCAGTAGGTTCATAATGACGAGTACATAAAACCTAACAAGTTTCAGAAGATTTGCAGGAGAACTGGTCCCTCAAAAATGCAAAAAACCACCAAAATTTCATGTTTCTGCCTACTTTTTGGCTTGGTCGCTGCGCATTTACTAGTCTTGGGAGATAAAGTTTTTGACAGGTAAAATGAGCACCATTTTGGAAAATGGAGGTAGATTTGGAAACTAGACTCATAGATATTTCCAATGAGCTATCATGGAGATGATTTGGACACTAGGAAGGCACTCAAAACCAGCTTTGAAAACAAGCTATTTTTTCTGCTTGGACGCTGCGCATTTGGCAGGAAATTTCCAATTTTCACAGTCTTCAGTAATTTTTTGAGTTTCACTCCAGTTTGACTTTTACCTTGGCAAATGAGGAATTTACTTATGTAAATCCTCAAGATGAATGTAAATATCATGTTTTTACTTTTACCTAGGGTAAATACATTAGTTAAGTCAACCATTTGAGGTGTAATGAATCAGTTCATTAGAGATAGGAACGAGTCAATTTTCTCATCCTACACTCTAGCTATCAGTTCAACTTTTTATGTAATCCCTCTCTCATCTCATGAATTCGACCCCTACGGATGAGTGGAGGTGGTTTTGAGGTCTATTTAGCTAAGTTCTTCATATCATTCAAGGGTTAGAAGTTGGCATTAGTTTGAAAGTTTATGTGTTGATAAAGAAACATTTTTCCCTGGATATTAATGACAAAATGCAGCTCTTTCTTTGGGATTCATGTGGTATGAATGTTTGACATAGTCTTTTTCTTTGTGATCATTGTATGAATGTATTGTAAGCTCATAAACCTTTTCATTTCTATGATATGCTTAATTTCAAGTTGAAAGGCATAATTCATTTTTTTCATGCTCTGTTTTGGGAAATTTTGCATAATTTGTCCATTTTCTTCAGTTTAGGGAGAATTCATCTCATATGCTCTCCCTAGCTCCTCACTGGTCTATTCATCTCACCAAAATCACCTTTAAGGGTTAAACCTTCTACCTACCTCGCCCCATCAAATGGACTGCAATTTCATCTCATTGGCCCTAATCTAGTCCCCTTAACCTAATCCTCGTTTCAGTGAGCCCAACCCCAAATCAAATCAAACCCTTACACCCATTATCTAGCCTAAAATATTACTTTCTACAGCTTTCTTGGCTGTGACCCTTTTGGAGAGAGCCCTCTCCAGCTTGATAGGGCTATCTATCAATTCAAAATCTTGGTTTTTGGTTACCTCTGTTGGGATTCCTTCCTTAGCCTTGGGAATCTGGTGGAGTGATAACAGTGTATAAACAAACTAAGGCTTGAGGTTTGATCTTATAGATCCTCAATCTACCCATAAAACATAGGGATAATACTCTGACTTACACCTTGCATATATGACCTTTCAACACTCAGATCTGACTTTCTTCTTACAGATCTGACCTTCAACACTCAAATCTGACTTGTTTCTTGCTATTGTTGTTAGCCACCTATGAAATTTTTGGCAAGCAAACAGGTGGCTAAATTGTTTATGAGCCTTCAAGAGATACATTTCCCGTGAAAATATCTCATCCTTGAAGCCTCTGTGTGTCCACTGCCTTTTTAAAGATCCTAACTGTTGTATCCATCCAAAAGGTCTCACTGATTGCAAAAAATTATGCTCCAAAAGGCCTACACTTTCCCTTGTACCTCTGAAGAATTCTCCTTCTCATCCCTTTTTCCCCCTTGTCAAAATCCCTCCCCTAATCTTTCTAAACTTTCCCAAAAATCCCCTCTAAACCATACACACATCCCTGGTGTGGTTTAATTTCCCCTTCTTTCCCCTATCGTTACACTTTATTGGTCTGAAAATGCACTAAAATAGGCCAAGTATCCATATTTTTCATGTCTATGGGTTTAGCACCTTTCGACCAGCCCCCTTAACCTTCTCCACCACGTGACCCGGGCGCCAAAACCACGCGCTAGCCCGAAAGGGCGCTTAGCGCAAATATGTATCGGGCGCATTTTGAACCATCGATCTGTATAGATCGGATGGTTGTCGCATTCCCCATAGCACTCATCACCCACCTCTTGTCACCGCCCGATTGCATCATCCACTGTTCATTTACCCGCAGATCCGACGGCCCGGAGTTTATCTGCCCGGTGGTCCCCACGCCAGCGCGCTCGGTTAAAAAACCGGCTGGTTTTTATCGCACCGTCGTCTGAGAGCTGGCGGTATTTTTTATTTCACGGCGATTCCACTCACCGCCTGACGCGTGGCACCGGCACTGTTTGAAAACTGCCCCCCCATCGCGTGTTATCGTTCGGCAGAAAACTCGGCGCAATATGCACGTGCACCGTCCGATCCAAAGCTGCCCATCCAACGGTGATTGCTCCATGAAGTTGCACGGGGGATAGCCCAAGGCAATCGTACCCCTGGCCCAATGACCATCGCCCTCCGACACATTTTCAGCCGTCAATCTCCTCCTGAGATTGGACGGTCCAGATTTAACTGCATGTCCCGCCATTAACCGGTCCCGCCACGTCACCATTCCACATGTTTTCATCACTTTTTCGTCCGTCCCCCTATATAATTCATTTAAAGGGAAAATTTTAATGTTTTGCGTTAAATTTTCCACCTCGCCGTCCTCCAAAGCATCTCCCGTTGATCCACCATGTCCCTCCACTAAATCCTCTGCATTCATCATCTCCACCCATGCCACGTTGCCATTTCTTGCAGTAATCCACGCTACCCACCCCATGCATGTTTTTCTTAACGAGTTTTCGTGTTTTGCAGGGTTACAGGCAGGCGAAAAACCACCATGATTCATACACACTATTGTAGCGGCGTAGTGCACAAAAGAAGATGAATTTAGAGCCTGACATTACAAGAAGATGTTCGAAAAGGTGTCTGCAACATAAATTTCATCAAAGGACAGAGTTCAAACTCTACAAAACCTCTTCGGCACCATGAAAGCTCAGATTACATAAACAAAGATAGTACTGGAGCAGCAGAGAGTTCAAGGCACATAATAGAAGATTTTTGAGCCTTTTTCAGGGATTTAGAAGGCAAAGGTACCAGTTCAAAGAAATCATGGATCACATGGAAGGCCTAGCACGCAGAAGACAATACTATCAGGGTTTCACATTAGCAGTGTGTCCTTTCCACAAAGGACGAAGTGCCCATACTATCTCCATTCTATACCGTGTTCTTGAGGAAATTCCAGCCCTAACAACAGTCCTATGCTATCAGAAGCATTTGTTACACAGTATGGCAGACCTTAGCATCATTATTCTATTTTTTTGTTCAGTTCACCAGGGTGTTACAGCAAGTACATCAAAGACATACCTGGAGTAAATGGAAGCCTGATGAAGACCACTCTTTCATCCAAAGAGTACTAGAGATAAATGCTCAGAATTTAAAATAGAACGAGGCCTCGACTCTCTTCCTCTTCTAAGTTTTAATGCTGCATTTAGTTTTCCATCTACCTTCTCTGCTCCACTTGAGCTATAAATTTCATGAAGAAACTCATTTTTGTTGTTGATTGGTTATCAGAGAAATTACAAGTGGTTTCTTTTGAGACATAGTCTTTGTGTAAAGTTGTAAGATAGGTTGAAGAAGATGTTTTCAGACTGAATATTTAACTATTGGTAATGTTGTGCTTGACTGGTGTTGCTCTTTAATATGACAAGCACATTTCTTTGGATCCTGATCTAAAGCAGCGGTGATGTTTTTCTATCTCTGTGTTTGTTTTTAACTTGCAATTCATTTCATTTCATTTCATTTCTATTGGCTCGCATCAGAAATTTGGCATAGGATTTACCCTTGTTAGGTACTCTATGTTTCTGCTCTCCTTGCCTTTGATGTTTTCTACTAAATGTGTTATCTAAGGGTTGATTTCAGTTAATTTAACCAGTGTAGTGGATGTCATTTCCTACTAGCTGATGTATGAATTAAATGAATCTGGTCTTAGATGTTCTTGTTAGGATTTTAATTGAACGAATTGGGAACACTGGGAGGTCTAGAACTCTGTCTCTATCTCACTAGGATCCTTTTCAATTAATTGAACCTTTCTAAGATCCCTCAAGCTGGAGGCCGAAGCATTGAGAGTTCAAATTCTCTCTCTGATCTCAGGTCTTTAACTCTGTGTTCTAAATCTTTATTGTTTCCTCCTCTCTTACCATTTCATGCCACACTATCATCTTTAAGATCCAATGCTTTAGATGACTAGCCCAACTGAAAGCCTGCACATTGAATAGCAAGTAAACCCTTTCTTGACTCCATTGCCCAATGGCCTTGAATTTTCTCTGAATTATATCTCCTTTGCCCCAGACCCTCTTGCTCAGCCTTGTCTCATACTGAACTCTTCTTTCCTGATTCACAACAACCAAACATACATCAAAAAAACAAACCCCGAGCCTTATAACTAGCCTAACACCTTAAATTTTGAGCTTCAAAGACAAATACCTTTGACTATCATAGAGAGATCCCTCTCTGGACCCAGGAGGGCTAGATCCTGAGGTCTGAAAGTGGTTCTGATGTTGTCTCATCTTTTGGTCTTGCCAATCTAGCCAAAACATGGGAACCCCAACATAATGGCGACTCTGCTGGGGATATTCTGAGTATTTTTCACCTTACTACATCATAAGAGCCTCATAAACCTATAATCTCTGGTTAGGTTGGCAGTTAAACACTCCTATTCACAGATCAACCTCTATACCATTTGTTGTGTTTTTCCCACACTCTTAGACAGAGTCTGGAAAGGGCCAGGTAGCCTCCAGATCTCACACTCTTTCAGAGGTGACATATCTAGTAAAAGCCCTCCCAGTCAATCTCTGGTTAGATTTTGCTGCGTTTTGAAGATATCCTTGAAAAGGGACATCTCATAAGCACTATGGTGGACAGTGTACCCTCCAGAAGCATCCTAAACCTTCCACCTGGCGACTCCATAGCTCCTTAAAGATTAAAGACTCCACTGGTGATCAGTAGGCCTGCTGATTATCTTGGTTCACATAAGACTCCACTGGGAGACTAGCCTCCTTAACAACATCAACCACAATATAAGTGACAAGTAGGGTTAAGCTGCTTTGTTGGTAAACAACATTCTGGCTTTCAGAACCATTCACACAAGAGCTTATCCTAACCCAAACCCCCCTGAAATAGTTGACAACCCTGAGAGCGTCCTCAAGAGATCTCCTACACCTAAACAATCAACTATTTCCAGCCACATCCATAGAGCTAACTCTACACCAGAAGACTTTACAGCTCTATCAGACCCATTCTCTAACCTAGGCGCTCAAAACAGTTTACCAAGAACTAGGTCATTCAGTGTCCTAGACCAGCCAGACCTTGAGCTCCCTGGTTCACCACCTCAAAGTGGTGAACACCTTGGGGATAGACAGACCCCTCCATCTACACATCCTGATATTCACTTCATTCAAAAATCGGGGCTCTGCCACCCTAAATCTGCCCAACAAGCTTCTGTTGGTCCTAGTATCCCTGTCATCCGTATACCAGCTGCTCAAGCCAACCCTTTACCTCATCAAAACATCATCATGGCAGCCTGGTATGCCCCTCTGGTTTTACCCCAGCCTCTAGTACCCTTACCCAATGATTATCAATCAAAGATCCCACATTTCACTGCCAAAGAGTCTACCACAGCTCAACACCATGTAGATAGGATGGAAGATTCTTTTGACTACATGGAAATAGATGATGATACAGTAAAAATGAGAATCTTTGCCTAGAGCTTAGGAGGTGATGTGAAGAAATGGTTCAAAATCCTACTTCCTAATAGTATCCAAGACCTTCCTGCTTTATATCATACCTTCATAAACAAATGGGAAGTTAAGGCCAATTCTCTCCAAATCCTAGCAGAATACAAGAATCTTAAGAGGAACGTCGGAGAGAGTGTCCAGGACTACTCTACAAGGTTTAATAGTGTTTATAATGCTCTTCCTCCACACATGAAACCCCCCCAAGGTATGGTCCTAGTGAAATACCCTGAAGGCTTGGATGCTGATATGGCCTACTAGCTTAGGGAGAGGGATTACAACACATTGGAAGACATGCAAAAGGGAACAGTGAGTGTAGAGGCCAATCTGATTGAGAAGAAAGCAAGATTAAGAGCTGAGAAAAGGGTAACATATAGAGATGACAATGTAGCTTCCACATCTGACCCCAATTATGACCGCATATCCAAAAACATGGAAAAGATATAGCAAATGATGGAAAAAATGGTTGTCACAGTTAGCAATCAGAACAAAAACCAGAATCATAACCAGAACCAGAACTTTAGAAGAAACAACACCACTCCCAACAGACAAAGAGAATCAGATCAACAAGTTATTCCCCACTTTCAAGAGAAATTTCTTGATGAAGATGAGGGAATCATGGAAGAGTCTGAGGGGACCACCATAAACATTTTTGAAGCAGAAAACTCAATCCACAACTTTTCCACAGAAGAAGGTCGACCCTAACCCTCATATTGGGATGAGGAAAGATTAGAATCTGAGGATTATAGGCTAGGATTTGAAAATGCCATGATGCAGGTTAGAGAAAAATATGAACTTAGAAGCAAAAAGAGCCTAGACACTTCAAAACCAAAGGCTTCTAAGGTTACCATCAAGAAAAGGCCTGAGAAAACTTCTAAAGCAACTGCTGAAAACAATAAATCAGCAGCTGAGAGTTCTGGAAAAAACAAAGAAAAAGACAACCAAAACACTGATAAACAAAGTCAACCAACTAGTAGCACTAGCACTACAGTTAATGCTCCTGATAAAACAGTTTCTAACACTGTGCATAGTGAGAATCAGCCCACTGATTCTGCCACAAGGGTGGTGGATAACAAAACAGAGTTGAACATTCCAAAGAGTCAGTCCACTTTCAATTTGGAGAGTGAGATTGCAAAAATTAAAATCTCTGTCCCACTCTTGGAGCTGGGCACTCAGGATGTATATAAAGGCCAAATTTTGAAAGCATTAAATTTAGGTGAGAATAGTGACACTGTAAATCTGAGTGATGATCAACCAGCCCTTCTTTTTGGTCCAAAGATAGAAGGAAAGTTTCAGGAAGGGGTAGTGCCACCTTTTTATATAGTCTTAATATCCATGACAAGATCCTTCACAATGCAATATATGATTATGGGGCATCTCACAAATTAATGCCTAAGGTGGTTATGGAAAAGCTAGGCCTAGAGATAACCCTCCCCTATAAAGATTTATATTCATTCGACTCTAGTAGAGTAAAATGTCTAGGCCTAATCAAAGACCTGTGTGTAAGCCTTACCCAGATTCCAGCAAAATGTACGGTCATGGATGTTGTGGTGGCAGATGTGCCACCTAAGTATGGTATGTTGCTGTCAAGGTCATGGGGAGCCAAGCTGCAAGGAAAAATGCAGATGGATGGGGCTTATGCCACAATTCCTATTTTTAGCCAACTTAGAAGACTGTACAGGGAGGCACAAATGAAATTCCTGGTCAGTAGCACCGAAAAACCTGAAAATTCACCTTTATACTCTGTACACACGGATCTTGACTTGTTCATCCTTTGCAATGATGAATCTGCGGAGGGGTTAGGATTAAAAAACAGAGATACACACAATGAAACAGAGCCTATGGAATTTAACATAATGGCTACTCTAGACTCGGAGGAGAAAGACGTAGAAAACTTTGAACAGTGCACTGAAACAAAAACTCAGAGTAAACCAGAAATAGAATGCAGTCAACTGATTTTTCACTCTCCGCAAGCTCATACGCCACATCAAGAACGAAACAATGGTAAACCCGAGAACGAACCTTTATGGGAAATGAATTTCGATGGGTCATGCACCAAGAGAACTGCATGAATAGGAGTGTGGGTGCATAACACAGAGAGTGACTATGCAGAAAGCCATGCATGTAACCTGCACTTCAAATGTACAAACAATATCGTAGAATATGAGGCTCTGATCCTAGGCTTAACTCTGTTGAAAAAATTAGGAGCCCATAGGATAACTGTGCATGGAGACTTTGAGCTGATCATTAAATAGGTGAATGGTGAATACACAACAAAACATCCCAGGCTGAGAGCGTATAGGAATGACGCTATGGATCTATTGAAAACCTTTGTAGAATACAATCTGGTGTTTGTCCATAGAGGTCAGAACGAAATTGCAAATGGACTAGCCTACATGGCTAGTTCGTATCATAAGCCTCCCAGTGACCAACAGATCATCATTCAGACCAAATTTAGACCTGCAGTGCTGGACAATGAAAAATATTGGTAGGTCTTTGAGGGCGATAAACAGATTGAAGATTTCCTGGTAGGCAGAGATGAGTTTGAATTTTCTGATTCAGATTCTAAATCTGACAGTAGCTGCCTAAGTAAAGAGTCCTCAGATGAGGAAGAACCACCCTGTAACATAGAAATAAACACCTTGAACGAACAAATTGGAAATCCAAATGAAAAATGTGAAAACGCAGATAGTGAAGAAGTAGAGGTGTTGCAGGCCAAAGATAAGAACATACCTCGAGGTCTGGCACCTTTAGAGGACCTTTTTGACTTAGATGATGTAGCAAAAAATCCCACTATAGAACACTCAGGTTCTGAGGTGGAGGAATGCAACATAGGCACTGAAGATAAACACAAGATGATCAAATTGGCTAAGTCCCTGCCTGCAAACATGAAAAATAAATACATTGACCTATTTAAAGAATTCATTGATGTGTTTTCTTGGAGCTATGAGGACTTAAGGGCCTATGACACAAACATCATACAACACAAAATACCTTTGAAAGAGAATCAGAAACCCTTCAGACAAAAACTTCGCAAAATAAACCCAAAACAATTGCCTGCAGTGAAAAAAGAGATTAAGAAGATGTATGAGGAAGGCATAATTGTGCCTATGAGGTTCTCTGATTGGGTATCAAACCTGGTGGCTGTGAGAAAGAAAACAGGGGAGATCAGGCTGTGTATTGATTTTAGGAATCTTAATATAGCCTCACTCAAAGACAATTACCCTTTGCCAAAAATGGAACACATCCTTCAGAGGGTAGTAGGCTCAAAAAGGATCTCCCTACTAGATGGTTTTTCAGATTACAACAAAGTTTTAGTACTCCCAGAAGACCAACTCAAAACAGCTTTCACCACTCCATAGGGCACTTTTATGTATGTAAAGATGCCCTTTGGATTGATGAACGCTGGTGCAACCTTCCAAAGAGCAATGGACATAGATTTTTCATATGAAATAGGACACTTCATTGTCATCTATCTGGATGACATAACAGTCTATTCCAATACTGAGGAAGAACACCTAGAACACCTGAGAAAAGTGTTTGAAAAATGTAGAAGGTTCGGTCAGTCATTGAATCCTAAAAAGACTGTATTTGGGCTACAAGAAGGAAAAATTCTTGGCCACATCATATCTGAGAAGGGAATTAGGATAGACCCACAAAGAGTTGAGGGAATACTACAGATCACACAACCGAGAAACATCAAAGAGTTACAGTCCTTTATTGGGAAAATTAACTTCCTCAGGAGGTTTATTCCCAACTTAGTTGAACACCTTAGGAATATGAAAAACATGTTAAGGAAATGTGTAGGAGTTAAATGGACTGTTGAGGCCAAGAAATCTTTTGAATCAGTTAAACTTGCAATCACCCAAGCTCCTGTCCTAATCAGCCCAGATTTCTCAAAGGATTTCCTGATTTTTTCATTTGCCTCCGAGCATACAGTAGCTACAGTTCTGCTGCAGAAAAATCCAGAGGGAATGGAGCGGCCCATTTCTTTCTTCAGCAAAGCACTGAGGGATGCACCCTTGAAATACAACATAATGGAAAAACAGGCCTATGCTTTGGTTAAGGCCTTGAAATACTTTAGGGTGTACATACTACATTCCCACACCATAGCCTATGTACCAAATATAGTGGTTAAAGACATCTTGTCCCAAGACCCAGATGGGAAAAGGGGCAAATGGATTGTTGTAATCTTATAATATGACCTTGAGATAAAACCCACAAAACTAATCAAAGGTCAGGTCTTAGCTCAACTAATGGCTAAATCAAATTTGCAAGCCCTTGACATAAACATGGTAGATGCCTTGGATGAGTAGGAGGGATTTCTTGATCCCACTATTAAGGAGAAATTTCAAAACTCTCCATGGTATTCTGACATTCTCTACGTGCTCACACACCTCAATGCCCTCCTGAAATTTCGAAGACCAAGGCCAGATTCCTGAAGCTTAAAGCCAGAAACTATTGCATAATGAATGAATGATTATACTAGAAGAGTACAAATGGCCTATTGCTTAAATTTTTGCCTGAGTCTAAAGCAGAAAGGATTAAACAAGATTTCCATGCAGGAGAGTGTGGTGGTCACCTGAACTGGAAAGCCACTGCTAAAAAAATACTCAGAGCTAGCTACTAGTGGCCCACACTCTTCAATGATATCCATAAGATGATAATTTCCTGTCACAAATGCCAAATTTTTTAAGGCAAAAGAAAGCTCCTCCCCTTACCTCTACAACCCATCACTATTGAAGGTCCCTTTATGCAATGGGGCCTAGATTTCATAGGAGAAATTCACCCTGCTTCTTCTGCACAACACAAATGGATCTTAACAGCCAAAGACTACTTCACCAAGTGGATAGAGGCCATACCTACTAGGAATGTCGCATATTCAGTCATCATTAGGTTCCTAGAAGGTCATATCCTCTCTCGGTTTGGCTGCCCAAGGAAAATAATCACCGATAATGCTGCTGTTTTTGGATCCAAGAAAATGGCTGGTTTTTTTCACAGGTATCAAATAGCACTCGGTCATTCAACTGCCTATTACCCACAAGGTAATGGCTTGGCTGAATCATCAAACAAGAGCCTGGTGGCCATCATCAAAAAGCTATTGGAAGAGAACAAAAATTCATGGCATAATAAGTTAGTGCATGCCCTGTGGGATAACAGGCTTACAACAAAGAAATCCATTAGCATGTCACCATATCAGCTTGTCTATGGAACAGAAGCAGTGTTTCCTACCAGCCTTGGAGTACCAGTGATTAAACTTGTCCAAGAGATTCAGACAGAAGGAGATAGCATGGTAAGGAGGATGAACCAAACAATCCATCTCCAGCAAACAAGGGAAGAGGTCTATAACAGAGCTATGAAGGTTCAGGAAAATATAAAGAAGTTATTTGACAAAAGAACCAAAGCTGCTGACTACAAAATTGGAGATAAAGTTCTGAAGTGGGACTCAAGGAGAGAGGACAAAGGAAAGCACGACAAGTTTGACAGTTTGTGGCAAGGTCCCTACATCATCCAGGCCACTGTGGGTCCAAATGCCTTTTTTCTACAAGAGTTAGATGGTACAGAGCTATTTGGGGGTCCTGTTAATGGCAGGATGCTCAAACACTACTTCTGTTGATTTCCAATTTCTAGTTTCCATTTCCATTGTAAATACCATTTCTATGTTATGTTTTCAAGAAAAAAAATAAAATGTTCCAAAAAATAGAAACAAAGGAGAGGTTCAGACATGCTTAAAACATGAACCTCAGAAATGCAAAGGATTGGCTCTAATATGATCAAAACCTGAGCCAAAGAAGGAAGCAGTTGGTTCTAACATGTTCAAAATCTGAACCAACAATTAAGGAAGAAGAATCAGCTCTAACATGCCCAAAACCAGAGCTAAATGAAGAAGAGAAAGTGACTCTAACAAGCTCAAAACTTGAGTCACAAAAGAAACAAGGATGCTTCAAAATTTCATATTTCAAGCCTTCAAGATTTTGTTTTTAGTTTTCTGTAGGTTTCTGTCCATGTGCAACTGTCTTTATACCTTGGATCCATAGCAAACTAGATTGTCTAATCCTAGTTTGGCTATTTTTAAATTTCTGTGGTAGAATATAGAGAAGAAATCTGCTGGACAGTTTAATCCCAGCAGATATTAGATTAGGTAGAGAAACATGTGAAACCAACAGTTTAATCTGGTCTCATGGAGCAATAAGGGTAGAAATTGAATAGGTTTATTTTCTTGTTTGTAAAAAATAAAAATGATGAAAAGGATCTGCTAGTTCAAATGCACCCTAGAAGAAAAAATGCTAGTATTATAGGATGGGTAGGTAGATTGTTTGGGTAATGTTTCTGCTAATTGATGTCTTCACAATTGTGGCAGCTAAAAATCAAAGAAGAAAGGTGGCTCAAGTAGCAAGCATCTGGCCTACACCAAAGGTCATTTTCTGAATTCTTGACTCCTTCAAGAAGAAGCCATCCCCATGTGGAGCCATTGTTAGCCACCTGTGAAATTTTTGGCAAGCAAACAGGTGGCTAAATTGTTTATGAGCCTTCAAGAGATACATTTCCCATGAAAATCTCTCATCCTTGAAGCCTCTGTGTGTCCACTGCCTTTTTAAAGATCCTAACTGTTGTATCCATCCAAAAGGTCTCACTGATTGCAAAAAATTGTGCTCCAAAAGGCCTACACTTGCCCCTGTACCTCTGCAGAATTCTCCATCTCAACCCTTTTTCCCCCTTGTCAAAATCCCTCCCCTAATATTTCTAAAATTTCCCAAAATTCCCCTCTAAACCATATGCACATCCCTAGTGTGGTTTAATTTCCCCTGCTTTCCCCTATCGTTACCCTTTATTGGTCTAAAAATGCACTAAAATAGGCCAAGTATCCATATTTTTCATGTCTATGGGTTTAGCACCTTTCGGCCAGCCCCCTTAACCTTCTCCACCACGTGACCCAGGCATCGAAACCACGCGCTAGCCCGAAAAGGCGCTTAGCGCAAATATGTATCGGGCACATTTTGAACCGTCGATTTGTATAGATCGGACGTTTGTCGCATTCCCCATAGCACTCATCACCCACCTCTTGTCATCGCCCGATCGCATCATCCACTGTTCATTTACTCGCAGATCCGATGGCTCGGAGTTTATCCGCCCGGTGGTCCCCACGCCAGCGTGCCCTATTAAAAAACCGGTTGGTTTTTATCGCATTGCCGTCTGAGAGCTGGCAGTATTTTTTATTTCGCGGTGATTCCACTCACCGCCTGACACGTGGCACCAGCACTATTTGAAAACCGCCCCCCCATCGCCCGTTATCATTCGGCAGAAAACTCGGCGCGATATGCACATGCACCGTCCGATCCAGAGCTGCCCGTCCAACGGTGATCGCTCCACGAAGTTGCACGGGGGATAGCCCAAGGCAATCATACCCCTGGCCCACTGACCATCGCCCTCCGACGCATTTTCAGCCGTCGATCTCCTCCTGAGATCGGACGGTCCAGATTTAATTGCATGTCCCGTCGTTGACCGGTCCCACCACGTCACCATTCCACGTGTTTTCATCACTTTTTCGTCCATCCCCCTATATAATTCATTCAAAGGGAAAATTTTAATGTTTTGTGTTAAATTTTCCACCTCGCCGTCCTCCAAAGCGTCTCCCACTGATCCACCGTGTCCCTCCACTAAATCCTTTGCATTCATCGTCTACACCCATGCCACGTTGCCATTTCTTGCAGTAATCCACGCCACCCACCCCATGCATGTTTTTCTTAACGAGTTTTCATGTTTTGCAGGGTTACAGGCAGGCGGAAAAACACCATGATTCATACGCACTATTGTAGCAGTGCAGTGCACAAAAGAAGCTGAATTTAGAGCCTGACATTACATGAAGATGTCTGAAAAGGTGTCTGCAACATAAATTTCATCAAAGGACAGATTTCAAACTCTACAAAACCTCTCCGGCGCCATTAGAGCTCAGATTACATAAACAAAGATAGTACTGGAGCAGCAGAGAGTTCAAGGCACGTAATAGAATATTTTTGAGCCTTTTTCATGGATTTAGAAGGCAAAGGTACCAGTTCAAAGACATCATGGATCTCATGGAAGGCCCAGCGCACAGAAGACAATACTATCAGGGTTTCACATTAGCAGTGTGTCCTTTCCACAAAGGACGAAGTGCCCATACTATCTCCATTCTATATCGTGTTCTTGAGGAAATTCCAGCTCTGACAACAGTCCTATGCTATCAGAAGCATTTGTTACACAGTATGGCAGACCTTAGCATCATTATTCTATCTTTTTGTTCAGTTCACCAAGGTGTTACAACAAGTACATCAGAGACATACTTGGAGTAAATGGAAGCCTGACGAAGACCACTCTTTCATCCAAAGAGTACCAGAGATAAATGCTCAGAATTTAAAAGAGAACGAGGCCTCAGCTCTCTTCCTCTTCTGAGTTTTAATGCTACATTTAGTTTTCCATATACCTTCTCTGCTCCACTTGAGCTATAAGTTTCATGAAGAAACTCATTATTGTTGTTGATTGGTTACCAGAGAAATTACAAGCAGTTTCTTTTGAGACACAGTATCTATGTAAAGTTGTAAGATAGGTTGAAGAAGATGTTTTCAGACTAAATATTCAGCTATTGGTAATGTTGTACTTGACTGGTGTTGCTCTTTAATATGACAAGCACATTTCTTTGGATCCTGATCTAAAGCAGAGGTGATGTTTTTCTATCTCTGTGTTTGTTTTTAACTTGCAGTTCATTTCATTTCATTTCTACTGGCTCGCATCAGAAATTTGGGATAGGATTTACCCTTGTTAGGTACTCTATGTTTCTGCTCTCCTTGCCTTTGATGTTTTCTACTAAATATGTTATCTAAGGGTTGATTTCAGTTAATTTAACCAGTGTAGTGGATGTCATTGCCTACTAGCTGATGTATGAATTAAATGAATCTAGTCTTAGATGTTCTTGTTAGGATTTTAATTGAATGAATTGGGAACACTGGGAGGTCTAGAACTCTGTCTCTATCTCACTAGGATCCTTTTCAATTAATTGAACCTTTCTAAGATCCCTCAAGCTAGAGGCCGAAGCATTGAGAGTTCAAAGTCTCTCTTTGATCTCAGATCTTTAACTCTGTGTTCTAAATCTTTATTATTTCCTCCTCTCTTACCATTTCATGCCACACTATCATCTTTAAGATCCAATGCTTTAGATGACTAGCCCAACTGAAAGCCTGCACATTGAATAGCAAGTAAACCCTTTCCTGACTCCATTGCCCAATGGCCTTGAATGTTCTCTGAATTATATCTCCTTTGCCCCAGACCCTCTTGCTCAGCCTTGTCTCATACTGAACTCTTCTTTCCTGATTCCCAACAACCAAACATACATCAAACAAACAAACCCCGAGCCTTATAACTAGTCTAACACCTTAAATTTTGAGCTTCAAAGACATATACCTTTGACTATCATAGAGAGATCCCTCTCTGGACCCAGGAGGGCTAGATCCTGAGGTCTGAAAGTGGTTCTGATGTTGTCTCATCTTTTGGTCTTGCCAATCTGGCCAAAACATGGGAACCCCAACAATTGCAACGCCTCTAAGGAAGAATGTGGCTAGTTCCTTTAGCCTCCCTCTCTCCACAAGTGAAAGTCGTCCACTTGTGTGTCTATGCCTCTCTTTTGGCCTCTTATTTATACTTTTGTGTAAGTGATCTTAAGGTTTTCCTTGTCCATCAAGAAACCCCTATTTTACCACTCAACAACAAATTAGATTAACAATTAATTAACTTGGGTCTCAAACCCACAATTTTGGGTCAAAACCCCAACCACTTTGGTACTTTTCCCAACCAACTAAAGTTTGGTGGGTTTTCGCCACTCTGAAATACCTTCCAAGCTACCCAAATTCCAACAACTTGCAATTAAGATTTTAACCTAAGAATTTTTTTTTTTGAATCATTCTTGATATTTCCCAACTTAAATTTATGTTAACTTTAGAAATTATTCACGTATATTAATTACTTTAAGGTACCCATGAGGTGTAGATCGATTGGGTTGTGTGGGGTTTAGTCCCTACCAGATCTTAGGTCTAGGTCTCATGGGAAGGGTTGAGGGTGGGGGCAGATTTTGAGAGTTACATTGTGTTAGTATGATTCTTTCGTCATAAAAGATCACTTTAGCTACGCATAACAAATAGCCCTAACATCGATTATGGCTGCAAAATATCTTTAATTTTGCTGCACAAATTCAAATCTAAGCACAAAAGACATTAAGCAGATAAAATATAATATGGCTCCATAAATCCAATGGACAAGACAAGAAGAATGTATTTGAAAGAATTTTGTATTATATTAAAGAATGGGGCACCTGAGAGGAAAACAAGAAAGGTGTTTTCCGGTTCTCCTCAATGGGATGGGTTCTTGAAAGCCCTCAATGTTTCAGATCTAACATTTCTCTCTCTTAGTGGTGTAGAAAAACAAACATGGAACTCAATGGGAGTTCATAAAGCGAAATGGAAAATGGTGACCAAGAGTAGATCGAGAGTGATCTAATGCAATCAATGTGACTAATGAATGGGGAAAACCCCCCTATTTATAACAAAATATTGGGGCGGTCTAGAACTCGGTGCATGAATAAAATATTATTAGTCGAATTCTAGAAGCACCTTTTAGGAATATTTTATTATATTTGTTGGAGGGAAAAGGATTCTTGACTTGGGTCAATTCCTTTATTTATAAATAATAAATAAATAAATGATTTATTTATCATTTTAGGTGAATGATGGGAATAAATAATGGTTTATTTGATTATTTATGGATGATTTAGTCAAATTTAACTAAGAATATTATTTAAATAATGATTTAAATAACTTGTTCTTAGGAAATAATTAAATAAATAAATATTTATTTAATTAATTGCTTTGTTTTGGATTAAATATGACCAAATAAGTTATTTTATGTGGTGAAAGAAATTTTACTTGGGGTAAAATTGGTCTTACATGGTGTACTTGGGTTCATCTAATAATAATAGGTTAGATGACCAAAAAAATGGTGTAACAGATTGCCCCCCAACGTACGAGTGTTAGGAGCAAATCGTATGACCGAAGTACGTTGTAAGAACTCAATCACTAGATATCAAAAGGGAAGTGAGAGAGAGAAGTGTAATGTTGTCTGATGTGCTAAAGGACTAGACCCCGAGGAGATGAGACTTACAGGTGCAACAAGTCTCTAGTGTGTGAAGTGGTACCTGTGCTAAAGACGGCAGGGGAGGCATACCTATGCCCGCCAAGACAAAGTACAAAGAATAAGGCGCCCAGAAAACCACGGAACGCAATAATGAAGCATGTGCTGGCCTAAATATAGCCAGATAAATATCATGATGATTCCCACATACATGTGATGCCTGGAATAATCGTCAGGACTTATACAATAATATGGTAATACATGAGATACAAACAAACCCAAATTCCCCCTACACGCGGGGAAGGGCTTGCAAGATCTGATAGATACGTGCAAATCAAAGAGGCGTCACAAGCGGTTGAGGCTGATATCATCAAATGGGAGGAGTTGCATCAAGGGTGGAAATGAGTTCATCCGGGCATGTGGGGGGCTACCTGCAGGGCCACCCCCTCATGAGGGTTGCGACATCTCACACACACCCGGGAATCACCAATAGTTGTTGCTGCATCACTGGACTATCAAGTGTATAGATCACGATCATGCTGAAAAGAGCTCAAACTAAGGTACACTGCCCCGCAGACCTGGCTTCTGGAGTAAATGAGTTGATGTCGACAGAAGTAGGTCTTCCATAGGTGAGGCAACAAGGGAATCTCAAATAAGGCACGGGAGAAAATAGTAGAGTGACTAACAGACTGACACTGATGATGATAATGAAATGAGGAATACTGAGTAGCGGATGGACGACTTCCCTTGTTAGAGCATAAAGGGCATGAGTGGCTTGGCAGCAACTGACACACTATCATGAGGGATAGGGGACAATGGTACTGAAGGCCATAATGTGCAGCACGAGAGAGGGACCAAGCAATGAAGGATGGAGGACTATAGTGGGATACAAAGGGATGCGAGATAGACTCCATGACCGATGATGACTCAAATCGGATGCTCTAGACAAGGGCGACTCGATGGTGCTGCCACACAGTGAAGGTCCAATGGGGGACCATAAAAACATGAGTACAATAGGGATCTCATGACGAAAATCCACACGAACAAAGACAAGTAAGGAGGCAAAGTGGTGCCCCAAGTACAAGTGTTGTAAGTGAAGAAATTTGATTTGGAGAAGAGATGAATAGACCCTTCGTGGATACAATGTGTCCTGATGAAGTATCAAGACACTAAAAACTAACAGGTACCCAGAGCTCATGGACAGGCCAGGTTGCACTTTTTGGGGTCTTTTCTGCGACCTGGGTAGCAGGTACTGGGTAGAAAATTGCGACTTATCCCAGGAAAAGACCTGAAAAGTGTGACCTGTCAGAGAAAGGGGGTTTCAGGGCTGTTTTTGGCTGAGATCTGGGATATGTATGGTTGAGGGGCCTGGGTGCCCCCAAGCATGTTGTGGTCATGCCAAAATGTATGTAGGAAAAGGGGGATCTAAACACATTTTAATGATGTGGTGCGCCATTTGTTTTTGTTATGGTTATGCAGCTTGAGAAAGGAAATGGAGGATAACCAATCTTTTGTAGTACTGCATATATGAATCAAATGGACTTTAAGTTTCTGGGTTGGCATACATGGTGTCACTATCCCAAAAAGAGGATTTGGAGATAATGAACTGATGCTCTCTTAGA
Organism: Pinus albicaulis; assembly: GCA_034641835.2. NCBI lineage: Eukaryota > Viridiplantae > Streptophyta > Pinopsida > Pinales > Pinaceae > Pinus > Pinus albicaulis. The sequence goes on along the minus strand of CM076582.1, from coordinate 154,195,506 downwards.
AAACTGATAGATTGGTCAACAACAATGTCTAAGAAATTGGGTTGTTGATGGAAGATGAAGGAACGATAAGGGGTATCATCCCTAGAGTGATCTGAAGTGATATGGGACTCTAGAGGTTCTTCGAAATGTGGAAGAATAATGGTACTAAAATCGGCACGACCAGATACACTAGGAGAGTTGTGGAGAATTTCTGCTCTTGGTCTCTCAAATATGGGTGCCCCCTTACTCAAACATTGGGTTTCAATGGAATGGCCACATGGTGTATGTGGTGTGAATGCATGGGGTCGATGTAAGGGGGAATAGATAAAGTCAGGGGAGATGATTCCTTCCATAATGTCATCATTGTGATAGAAGATGGGGTGACTGGTGGAAGAAAGACCACCTGACGCAGCGAAGCTACCTAACTCATCATCATGAGAAGAGAGGTTCACATGCGCATCGTTGTTGAGAATGCAGCAAGATGATGGAGCTTAGTGAAATGAAGTCGCCTTCACTAAGTGGGCCCGTAGGCAAATTCTGGCGCAAAGTCTATTTTTAGACTATGTCTATTTTTAGACATATGGAGCATGGTCTGGGGATTGCAGTATGTTATTCTTGGAGTATTGGTAATGTTGGTAAAAATAGATGGACCTCTATTTTTTTGGACCTATAGGTCGAAGTCTATTTTTAGACTGCCTCTCCTTAAAATAGGGAAGTCAAATATTATTTACCCTTAATAATATTTGGACTATAAACTTCAGTTTACTCTCTTGGAGCACTTCAGTTCGAGCCTTGGAAGTGGCTCATGCATATGACAGAGGAATTATGCTATTCCAAAGGGTTTGATGGCATCATGCATGGTTGACTTCAGTTAGGACTTCAGTGGCAGAAGTTTGGTGGAGTTAATGAGACAGCTAGTGGAGTTGTGTTCTGTTTATTTTAGTTGAACTGATTGAGATTAGTTTAACTAGTTAATCAATTATTTATGAGTGGAGTGAATTAAATATTATTTAATTCATTAATTAGTAACTCATTATTCAACTCAAGAACACATTAGTTCACTACAGTGCATGGACAGTTCAGTGGAGACCAGTGAAAGAGGTAGATGAAAGGGTGGAGTTAGCTATCAGTGGCGACATTAGTTGTGCATGAGATTTGCACCACACTTGGAGGAATTGCCCATGATGATTGCGTTGTCAAGCCAAGGAGATTCGAACCTTGGATCTCTATATAGACAGGCCATGATTGCGCAATAGAGGCAAGGCAATTGGCGGTGATTTTTGAACCAGTAACCTGTTCAAAACTTAGCTAGTTTGTGTGTAACTTTATGAGAAAGTACTGAGTACTTGTGAGGAGTATTGTACTGAGTTTGTTACATGATTTCTCCATTATAATATACACAATAGCTGCGGGGTTTTCGGCTATAAGCTTTCCCCATACATACTGTGTTAATGTGTATGATGAATTGATGTGCTATCGCTTGTTTTATTTCCGCATGTGTGATGATCTGAGTGGAAGAGATTATGTGTTGCATATGAATTCAAATTAATATGTGATCAGGATAGTCTCGGTGGATAATTAATCATTATTCAACAAATTTCTACATGGTATCGGAGCTATTGAAGCAGAGATTGATCATCACAGTGATTACAAACCTATTTCGGTAGACAGAGTCTGCATGCGGGCCAGGTAGCCTCTGGATCCATCCTTTCTTTTGAAAGGTGATATATCCAGTAAATGCCCCTTGCAGTCAATCTCTGTGCTAGAAATAATTTGTTCTCACGGATCTAGAGCGGTTGAGTTTTGAGGTGGAATTCGAATTTTGCAGCAGTTTTGTTTTCTTGGTGCCGGTGTTGAAAATGTCTTTCAACGGTTTGCGACTCGAATATGCTCTTGAAGGCAGTTCGAATTATGTTGCATGGAAGGATCGCATGGAGGCAGTATTAGAAGATAATGGTCTTAAGGAGTTCGTGGATACGGATGTCCAAAAGCCCACTGATCCTGCTGAAGTCGAAGTATGGCAAAATAAGATGGCGAAATGTCGAAGGATCCTGTTGGAGGGCGTCAAGGATCATATTGTATCCAGCCTGCATGGAAAGGCTTCTCCATTTTTAATGTGGAAAGCTTTGACGGATCTATTCCAGAGTAAGAGCGACCAAAGGAAGCTAGCGCTCAAAGATAAGCTCAGGAACATCAAGATGGAGAAGGGCGACAGTATCGCCAAATACCTCACGAAGTTCACTCAATGCAGAGATGAGCTGGGAAGTGTGGGGGTGACTGTCGAAGACGAGGACATGGTCGACTGGCTCTCCTTGGTCTTTCGAAGGCTTGGCACTCATATCAAGATAGTGTCAATGGTCGGGAGAAGCTGCCGGGATGGGAGCGCCTTTGGGCGGATCTCATGCAGGAGGAGATAAGGAGGACTACTCGAGATGGATCTTCATCAAAGGGAGCTGATGAAGAAAACTGCGCTTTGGTGGCCAAAGCAAAGAAAGGGAAAGGTAAGAAACCTTCTCATTGGCAAGGCAATTGGCGGTGATTTTTGAACCAGTAACCTGTTCAAAACTGAGCTAGATTGTGGGTAACTGTATGAGAAAGTACTGAGTACTTGTGAGGAGTATTGTACTAATTTTGTTACTTGATTTCTCCATTATAATATACACAATAGCTGCGGGGTTTTCAGCTATAAGCTTTCCCCATACATACTGTGTTAATGTGTATGATGATTTGATGTGCTATCGCTTGTTTTTTTATTTCCGCATGTGTGATGATCTGAGTGGAAGAGATTATGTGTTGCATATGAATTTGAATTGATATGTGATCAGGATAGTCTCGGTGGATAATTAATCATTATTCAAAAAATTTCTACATGGTATCGGAGCTATTGAAGCAGAGATTGATCATCACAGTGATTACAAACTTATTTCGGTAGACAGAGTCTGCATGCGGGCCAGGTAGCCTCTGGATCCATCCTTTCTTTGAAAGGTGATATATCCAGTAAATGCCCCTGCAGTCGATCTTTGTGCTAGAAATAATTTGTTCTCACAGATCAAGGGCGGTTGAGCTTTGAGGTGGAATTCGAATTTTGCAGCAGTTTTGTTTTCTTGGTGTCGGAGTTGAAAATGTCTTTCAACGGTTTGCGACTCGAATATGCTCTTGAAGGCAGTTCAAATTATGTTGCATGGAAGGATCGCATGGAGGCAATATTAGAAGATAATGGTCTGAAGGAGTTCGTAGATACGGATGTCCAAAATCCCACTGATCCTGCTGAAGTCGAAGCATGGCAAAAGAAGATGGCGAAATGTCGAAGGATCCTGTTGGAGGGCGTCAAGGATCATATTGTATCCAGCCTGCATGGAAAGGCTTCTCCATAATTAATGTGGAAAGCTTTGACGGATCTATTCCAGAGTAAGAGCGACCAAAGGAAGCTGGCGCTCAAAGATAAGCTCAGGAACATCAAGATGGAGAAAGGCAACAATATCGCCAAATACCTCACGAAGTTCACTCAGTGCAGAGATGAGCTGGGAAGTGTGGGGGTGACTGTCGAAGACGAGGACATGGTCGACCTGGCTCTCCTTGGTCTTTCGAAGGCTTGGCACTCATATCAAGATAGTGTCAATGGTCGGGAGAAGCCGCCAGGATGGGAGCGCCTTTGGGCGGATCTCATGCAGGAGGAGATAAGGAGGACTACTCGTGATGGATCTTCATCAAAGGGAGCTGATGAAGAAAATTGCGCTTTGGTGGCCAAAGCAAAGAAGGGGAAGGGTAAGAAAAATTCTCATTCCGGTGCAAAGGGAAAGAAGCAGGATATGGCGAAAGTGAAGTGTTTTCACTGCCATGATCACAGACATTATGCTACCAATTGTCCAAAGAAGAAGAAAAACAAGCAAGCGGGAAGATCTGCAGATGGAGAAGCTTTGGCTTCATAGTTTGAGCTTGACTTTTCACTGATCGCATGCTTGGTTTCAAGTGTGATGGGATCGGTGTGGTTCTTGGACAGCGGTGCGTCATTTCATATGACGGGAGATCGGGATTTGTTCTCAGATCTGGAGGACAAAGATTTGGGTGTGCACATCGAGATGGGCGATGATGGTAGATACAGTGCGACTGGTATCGGTACCATATCCTTTCAGAGGGAGTCTGGTAAACCCTTTGTATTGAGGGATGTCATGCATGTACCTGGATTGAAGAAGAACCTGATTTTTGTGGCGATGTTGGAGGATAAGGGGTATGATGTGGTCTTCAGCGAAGGAAAAGCCTTCCTGCGTAGTAAGACTACTGGAGAGACTCGGAAGATAGGGGTTCGAACCAAGAACCTTTATCAGTTGCAGGTAGATGGCTGCGCAGCTATGGCATGCAAGGCGGGAGAAGTGGTGAGCCGGGATGATGAGGGCGAACTGTGGCACAGGAGATTGGGCCACCTTCACCATGGAGCTTTGAAGATCCTACAACAGATTTCTACTGGGCTTCCTAAGGGCACTCTTGCGCAGTCAGATCAGTGCAAGGGGTGTACTTTAGGGAAGTATGTGAAAGCCACCTTTCACGAGAAGGATAGTCGCGCCACGACGATCCTTGGGAGAGTTCACACAGACGTGTGTGGTCCTTTCTCAGTTGCTTCGACAGCAAAGCACAGGTATTATGTGATCTTTGTTGATGATTTCTCTCGAAAGTGCTGGATCTTCTTCATGCAGAAGAAGAGCGATACATTCGCGAAGTTCCGTGAGTTTAAAGCACTGGTCGAGAAGGAGTCGGGGAAGAAGGTGATTGCTCTAAGGAGTGATAACGGTGGTGAATTCATCTCGGTTGAATTCAAGGAGTTCTGCAGCACAGAAGGGATTCGGAGAGAGCTCATCGCACCCCATAACCCACAGCAGAACGGGGTGGCTGAGCGGAAGAACAGAACGATCGTGGGTGCCGCACGGGCGATGTTGCATGATCAGGGCCTACCCCTTCACTTGTGGGCTGAGGCATGCAATACAGCAGTGTATGTGCAGAACCGTTGTCCTCACAAGGTTCTTGGCATGAGTACACCAGAGGAGGCTTATTCTGGCAAGAGGCCCGATATTTCCCATTTGCGGATTTTCGGATCTCCTGTCTACATGCATGTGACGAAGGATGCAAGAAGGAAGCTGGATCCAACTGCTGAAGTTGGAATATTTGTGGGGTACACCGATACACCTCACAACTATCGGGTGTATGTGCCAGACAGTCGCAAGACTGTTGTGCGACGGGATATAAAATTTCAGGAGGAGAAAGCCATGCAGTGTTCGCTTGAGAGGGAGCTACACTTGCATGCAGATGAGGAGCTGTTAGTTCCTAAGGAGGAGCTTCCGGATGTGGATCACCCACAAGAGGAGGTTCAGGAGGTGGAAGAAACCACCCATGCAGCGCCAACCATCAGAGGGCGCATGCGCACTACAGAAGCTGAGCGACTGGCTCGAGATGTAGAGAAGGTTGTAGGACCACCTACAGCACAGCGCAGACAGAGACAGTCACCGGATCGGTACACTGGATACATGGCTCTTGTGAGTCAATGTGTTGTGACGGAGCCATCCTCTTTTTGAGGAAGCTGTGGAGGAACCCGCATGGGTTGATGCCATGATCGAAGAATATGATTCGATCATCAGGAACAGTGCATGGGAGATTGTCCCAAGACCGGTTGGGAAATCAGTGGTAGGTTCGCGATGGATCTACAAGGTGAAGCAGGCAGCTGACGGGAGTGTGGAGAAGTACAAGGCGAGATTTGTCGCCCGTGGCTTCTCACAGATCGAGGGGATTGACTATGAGGAGACTTTTGCACCTGTCGCAAGGTACTCTTCCATATGGACGATCCTTGCTCTCTCAACGCAGATGGGGTGGCACATTCATCAGATGGATGTGAAGACTGCGTTCCTCAATGGAGTTATTGAGGAAGAGGTGTACATAGAGCAGCCTGAAGGTTTTGAGATCTTCAGCAGTGAGTCGCATGTATGCCGACTCAAGAGAGCACTGTACGAGCTGAAGCAAGCACCTCGTGCTTGGTACACTCGGATAGACAGCTACTTCACCGGGCTTGGATTCTCCAAGAGTGAGGCGGATCCAAACCTGTACCAGATTGTGGTGGAGGGGAAGCTGTTGATCATCGTACTGTATGTAGATGATCTGATTTTGACTGGCGATGAGCAGTTAATACTTTCATGCAAGGAGGATCTTGCACGAGAGTTTGAGATGAAGGACTTGGGCATCCTTCATTATTTCCTGGGATTGGAGATTTGGCAGCGCAGCGGAGGACTATTTTTTTCTCAAGGCAAGTATGCTCGGGGATTCTGGAGAGGTTCAACATGCAAGGCTACAAGCCCGTTGACACTCCTCTTCCTGGTGGTTGGAGGAAGGAGGATGCTACTTCAGCGGAGGTAGTGGATGCCACTGTCTATCGACAGTTGGTGGGGTCGCTTATGTATCTGGTCAATACACGACCCGATATATGCTATGCAGTTAACCAGCTTTCGCAAGCTATGGTTAAGCCTACCAAGCTCTTTTGGAAGGCAGGCAAGCATGTATTGCGCTATATTAGAGGCACATCGGGATATGGTTCATGGTACAAACAGGAGGATCAGTTGAGGCAGCATGGCTTCACAGATTATCATCATATCAGAGATTGTGTTTAGCGGAGAATCATGATGCTTTCATATGTTCCCACGGAGGATCAGGATGCCGACATCCTGACGAAGGCGCTCACCAAGAGCAAGTTCGAATTCCATAGAGGCAGGATAGGGGTTGCAGATAATCCATATCTTGCTGAGAGGGAGTGTTGAGAATGCAGCAAGATGATGGAGCTTAGTGAAATGAAGTCGCCTTCACTAAGTGGGCCCGCAGGCAAATTCTGGCGCAAAGTCTAGTTTTAGACTATGTCTATTTTTAGACATATGGAGCATGGTCCAGGGGTTGCAGTATGTTATTCTTGGAGTATTGGTCATGTTGGTAAAAATAGATGGACCTCTATTTTTTGACCTATAGGTCGATGTCTATATTTAGATTTCCTATCCTAAAATAGGGAAGTCAAATATTATTTACCCTTAATAATATTTTGACTATAAACTTCAGTTTACTCTCTTGGAGCACTTCAGTTCGAGCCTTGGAAGTGGCTCATGCATCTGACAGAGGAATTACGCTATTCCTAAGGGTTTGGTGAGCACATGCATGGTTGAATTCAGTTAGGACTTCAGTGGCAGAAGTTTGGTGGAGTTAATGAGACAGATGGTGGAGTTGTGTTCGGTTTAACTTAGTTGAACTAGTTGAGATTAGTTTAACTAGCTAATCAACTAGTAATGAGTGGAGTGAATTAAATACTATTTAATTCATTAATTAGTAACTCATTATTCAACTCAAGAACACATCAGTTCACTACAGTGCATGGACAGTTCAGTGGAGACCAGTGAAAGAGGTAGATGAAAGGGTTGAGATAGCTATCAGTTGTGACATCAGTTGTGCATGATATTTGCACCACACTTGGAGGAATTTCCAATGATGATTGCGCTGTCAAGCCAAGGAGATTCGAACCTTGGATCTCTCATTAGACCAGCCTTGATTGCGCAATAGAGGCAGGCAATTAGTGGATGTGTTTTGAACCTGTGACTTGTTCAAAACCAAGCTAGTTTGTGTGTAACTTCATGAGATAGTACCGAGTACTTGTGAGGAGTATTGTACTGAGTTTGTTACATGTTTTCTCCATTATAATATACACAATAGCTGCGGGGTTTTCAGCTATAAGCTTTCCCCATACATACCGTGTTAATGTGTATGATGATTTGATGTGCTATCGCTTGTTTTATTTCCGCATGTGTGATGATCTGAGTGGAAGAGATTATGTGTTGCATATGAATTCGAATTGATATGTGATCAGGATAGTCTCGGTGGATAATTAATCATTATCTTAAAATTTCTACATGGTCGTCCCTTCAGGGAATCCAAATGAGGTAATTTTTCAAGACTGGATGGCCACTGCTCGATTCCTCACATGCAGTTTTAGATATGTTGGGACGAAAGACCTCATTTTTTTATCAAGGTTTTATGGTCCTTCTTATGCTACGAATAAGATGCATCTTTTGCAGAAAATATAGGAGATTAAACAAATGATAGGGGACTCCTTATGGGTGATTGATAGCGATTTTAATCTTATAAAATCGGTAGAGGAGAAAAAAGGAGGAGTTCGCAGGTTGGACCAAGAATAAACTGCCTTTGACGGGTATATTGAGAGTTTGAATCTCGTAGGCATCCCAACCATTAATGGGATATTCACATGGAATAATCATTGAGGAGGAACACACCAAATAGCATATCGTTTGGACTGCTTCTTGCTATCAAAGGAAGTTGTACAAAAGGATAGATTTTTCGAAGCTTCAATTTTGCCTTGTATGGGGTCAGACCACTGACCCATTCGACTGGAACTAAACTTGAAGGAAGCCCCACTAAATCGACATTTCCATTTTGATATTTTCTGGCTACAGTCTTCAGGTTTTGTAGAACTATTAAAAAAATGGTGGTTGGAGATAGACATTCAAGGTAATAATAAAATGCATACCTTCCAACTCAAACTAAAAGCATTGAATATGAATTGGTAAGTTATTTCAATGATATTTTGACTGAGAAATCCTCCCAGAGACAACCAACAATAAACGCAATTCTATAACACATTCCAAGGATACTTAATAATGAGAAAAATATTGTGTTGATGAGACCAATCTCTTTTCTAGAGGTAGAAATGGTGGTTATGGATATGTCAAAGAATAAGGAACCAGGGCCTCACGGGTTCACGATAGATTTATTCCAGGCGTGTTGGGGGTTCTTATGTAAGGAAATCCATGACTTATCTCAGAAGTCAAGACAAACCAGATCTATTCATGCAACACTATATGCAACTTTCCTCCCACTTATCCCAGAAGTAGGTCTTCTGGAGAGCCCAAACGGTTTCCTTCCTATTGCTTTATGTAATGTGTTATATAAAATTATCTCAACAGTTATTGTCAATCATTTGAAACCACTACTTCCACTCTTAGTATATCCCACTCAAACCGTCTTTGAAGAGGGACGATATATAGCAAATGGTATTATTGTGGTGCAGGAGATCATCCATTCACTATGGGTGTCAAAACGTCTAGGTATGATTATTAAGCTTGACTTACCTAAGGCTTATGATTGATTAAGTTGGTCATACTTATTCCAGGTTCTTCGAGCTTATTGATTTTCATATTAGTGGTTATAATGGGTGTTGTATATTATAACATTTGTGTTCTTTTTTATTTTGATTAATGGTTCACCTTCTTCCACGTTTCACCCTTCCAGAGGATTGAGGTAGGTTGATCATTTATCACCATTTCTCTTTATACTAGCTATGGAAGGATTTGAGTGAATGTTCAAGAAATCCTGTGAATTGGAACATCTTTATGGTCTCCATTTCTATGGGACCAATTTTCCCATATCCCATCAACAGTTTGTTGATGATGTTATATTATTTGGATTACCTACTTGGAAAGAGGTTAAAATAATAAGTATACTTCCGCAAATATTTAAGGATGCCTCAGGTACGGTTATAAATATAGATAATACGAATATTTTATTTTTCAGTTGTCCAAAGGTTGTCTAGTTACAATTAACTCGAAGTTTGGGTTTCAGTAGACACCACTTGCCTTCCAAGTATTTAGGAGTACCTCTAGATTTGCATCACAACAAGGTCACTTCATGGGAGGACCTCATATAAAGGACTCGTCGTAATATTGGCAATTGAACCTTCAGTGTAACAACCCTAGTTAAAAATCCATGTAATAAAGTTAATAAAGGAAAAAATAAGACAAATTTCATGGGACACGTATTCCAAGCTAAATGTTGGGTGAAACATCCTAGTGTGGGTGTTAATTTGGTTTATTATGGCTAAGGAAATTGGAAAAATCAATGGTAAAGGCTTTGGAAAGGCAAAATGGCATTAATTGACAATTTATTTATGAAAATAGGAGAAAAGGAAGGTGAAAGGTTAGAGGTTGCATGTGAGGAGAAAAATGAAGAAAAATAATGGAAAATGAAGAAATTAGAGGCCTCATTGATAAAAAGGCTTCTGAGGATCAGTTGGTAACATTTTGTCAATTCGGTTTTGGTGCTCTCTCTCTTTAATCTCTCTCTCTCTCACTCTTAGACACTTAGGGCATTCTTGGAGAAATCTAGCATTAGATCAAGGAAAGCAAAGGAAGGAAAAATAAGGAAAATGGAAGCAAATATAAATCAAGGAAGAGTAGGATCAAGCAGCTACGGTGGGATTACTTGCAGGTATCGACTTGCATGTGTGGTTTCCTTGCTATATTTGGCGTGCATGGTTCATGCATTTGTGGTTTTGGTTCTCTTGTTGTCATTAGAATGGGTTTTGTCAGGTGTGACAATGTTTTTCAACCTTGCCTTGCCATTTTTGGATAGCCATGGTGTGATGGATTCTCTTGTATTTAGTTGAGATGGAATGATGGATGGACTCGAATCTGAGTGAGGTGGTATCAGGATTATTCACAAGGCCTAGGAATCTCGAGATGGGATATAAGGTAAGGTCTAGTTGTGAACACCTTGATTGAGCCTGGGAATCCCGAGATAGGATACATGGTAAAGCTTAGAGGTGAATACCCTTGATTGAGCCTAGGAATACCGGGATGGCATACACGGTAAAGCTCATAAGTGAATACCCTTGATTGAGCCTAGGAATCCTGGGATGGGATACATGGTAAATCTCATAGGGGAGTACCCTTGATTGGGCCTAGGAATCCCTTGACCATTGATGGCGGGATACACAGTAAATCCCAGAGGGTGGAGACTACGTAGGCCTAGGAATCCTTTGACCGATAATGGATGGATACATGGTAAAGCCAAGAGGTTGAGATGGATAAATTCCTCATGGTTTAGATGGAGAGGCCTAGAGGCATCCATGCTTTTTTAGGGCCTAATGATTTGGTGGGGATTGGGGTAAATCCTAGTTATATTGATGAGGGTTCGGGCCTAGTGATCCGGTGGGGATTGCGGTAAAATCTGAGGAAACCCTGGTTGGTTTTATTGTGAGTCCCACATCCATGCTTAGAATATGATACGAGAGTGATTGACTGAAAGAAAGACTTGGTTCAACCCAATCTATGGTCGGGTGGTTCATGGAAGTCCCAGACCTTGTTGACTTATGTATTCATTAATAAGAGTTCCTTCTCCTTGGTATTTCACATGTAAATGTACTTTTTCATATATGGTCTCTAAGATTGTTAATCCTTGTTATTTTTGTTGGTTATATGTTGGTTATGAATATCTTTTATGACAAACTTGATGTATGGCTCTCATCCATTTTTGGTTAGAAAATGAATGTAAAATGAATATATGACCTAATAGATGATAATGCAGCTATTGTGATAATACATCAATTGTTATTTACAAATCTCAGATAAGTATGAGACCCCCATGCTTAGATATGTTGTTATGACTTGTAGAATACATATTTGTGATATGATTGACGAAATGTTTTCCATGGCTAGTAGGGTTCAGATCAAGTAATTGTACCAGTGATTGCATTAGTAGCTTTTTTCCATTGTTATTATTCATTTCTAAAGGTTTCATGAAGTTATGGGTAGTGGCCTTAGAAATTGGCTCAAAATCTGGGGTCGCTAGCTCACAACTTTCAAGAAAATTCTACATTTGTTGGCATGCCTTGTTGTGGGAGAAGATGGAAGACCTCAGTCGCACGCATGGTCTATCATGGGAGCGGTAGAGGGTCCATATCAGTAAAATGTCAAGTTGTCTCAGGGGTTGGTCACCTAAAAGGGTTAGTTGGCTCCTGAAGGTTTTGTAGCATGTCTGAAAGGTCGTATTGGTTTCGTTATGTCGATTCCACTTCCTTAATTGTACATGGGGAGTTGAATCACATCATAGTAGCCTCTCATCACATGTTTACCCTAGTGGACTGGATAGCTTGGGTAAATGTGGAAGGAGGGTGTTACAGGATGGTATCAGAGCATGGTTCAAACCTTGGACAGGATGGGAGGAATGTATTTGTCATGCATGCATATTGTTTGCATATGAGTTATTTATGCTTGCAGTCTATGTGCTTGTTATGTATGCACGGTGATAGTCATTGTTACAATTGTGTTGTCATGAAGAAGTGATGATATTGTTGTTGAGATTTTCTTGTAACATAGTTACCGATCAAACGAGAAAATTATTGATTCCTTTTTTTTGAGGTAGCAAAAAAAAACCCGATTTTGAAAAGTGGTTATTTAGAATAACTTTTTTTAGCATATTTTTGACACTTTAAATTTTCTTATGAACATTTTTTTTATGTTATTAATTTTCATGTCGATTTTGAAAAGTGGTGATGCAGAATCAACCCCTTTTTTTTAGAGGGTTGATTTTTGACAATTTACATTTTTTTATGTATCAAGTATGAACATTTGTTTTAAATGTTAGTGATTTTCAATTCTAATTTTAAAAAGTGTTGATGCAACATCAACTATTTTTGTTTACACTTTAGATTTTGTAATGTATTAATTGTCGATGAAAAATTTTAAATGTTTGTGCATTTTCATGTCAAAAAGAAAAAACCCATAAAATTATCTAAAAAATCAAAATTACCATGTAAAAATAAAAAATTTAAACAAAAAAATTAAGGAAAAAAAAACAAAAATAAATAAATAAAAGGAGAAAGAATTTTTAAAAACTCATAATTTAAGAGAAAAAATTAAAAATTAACAAAAACAAACATCAAAAACAATTTATTTTTTAAGTTATAAATAAATAAATAAAAATCTCATAATTAAAATAATTAAAAAATTAATAATTAATAATTAATAATTAAATAATTAATTAAAATAATGAAAATTTAATTAATTAAAATTAAAAAATAATAATAATAATAATTTAACCAAAAAAAAAAAAAAACCTAGATATCATTTTTTGGGATTCAAATGCGTTAAGTAAGTCATTCATCTATGACCATTTCCATGAGAGGTAGTCATAACTCACTGATTTCTCTTCATTTTTTAATAGTCCACTCAATACTCATTGCATCAGGTGATGCACACAGGGGTGAAGAAGTGGGATTGAAACTAGTGAAATGAATCACATAGTGTCAATCATCACTTTTGGGGCTTACACCCGGTAACCGGGACTTCCTGGGAGGTCACCCATCCCAGATCGCCTATGGATCAAGCTGTTGTGAAACCAGCTCCAAAAATAGAAGAAAAGAGATATCAACGCCTTAGAAATAAGCCACTTCGAGGGGGAAACCTCTAATACATTACATGAATGAACAATTCTTAGATGATACAAATGACAAAACCTCCTTTCTATATATAGGAGTCCATGGGGCCACAATGTAATCCTAGTGGGGCCACAATGTAACCCTATCCGACCTAACAATAATAATGTAAGGGCACAATAATAACAATATGGGGGTTACAGGGGTACAATAATAACAATAAGGGGGGCTACACTAACATAATAAGGGGATACACTATTAATATAGGGACTTAACATGCCCCTCTCCTTCAAACAAGTGTTGTCCTCAACGCTTGATTATTTCTTGATGCTTCTGTATAAAATTCTCATCCTCCCATGTGAAATATTCTACAGGAAAGTTCTTCCACTTGCTGAGATACTCTGAAATTGATCGTACTTATCGAGTTCTTGTTTCTATGACTGCTTCATAACTTCTTTCGATGTGATGTTGATCTTCCCGTTGTTTCATTAGATTCTGCACCAAAGTTGGGTTATCCTTTGAGAGTTGGAGAACTTGTTGTTGATGCTCGATGTGATCTTCCACTAATTTATCATCCATATTTGCTATTATTTGATCCTTCAAACCATACAACTTAGCCTCCATTTCTAATTTTAAACCATATATTTCATCTTCAATTGCTCTTCATAAGATTGAAACTTGTTGCACTTGGTATCATAATTTTGATATCTCATACTGCAACTCTTCCTCTTCAAGCGTCATAGAGCCTTCTAAAGGCTTAATGGGTGTTGCATTATTTTTAGGGGTCATTTTAGAATCTAATACTTATATATATTCTACAATATGGCCTTGGAATCAATTCAACTTGATTCTTCAAACAAGACTTATGCAATTCGGGAAAAAAAATACACACCTTTTACTTGCTTTTGAGGAGCTCTATATTGAAATTGAATTATCTTTGTAATTGTAGATCCTCAATATCTGAAATTCGGCCTTGTAGTATCCCTCTGAAGCTTCTTTCAAATGTCACAGGTCTGACCTGATTTGGATTCTTCACACAATGTTATGTCCAATCTCCCACAATGACCTAATTATGGACTCGGTCTGGGCAGAGCGAACTTGTACGACTTGCCACATGTCACTCGTTTGTTCCTTTGGCTCTGAATTTTATAGACATGAAACTACATTTTGTGCACTTCCAGACACTTTTTATAACATTCCAATCTGATGCTCAGAGAGAGAGTTATGAAAATTTTCCCACGATCACCTCTTTGAGATGAAATTCATGAGCCTGAAAAATACCTAACTTCCACAGACCATATCTCTGAAAATATTGTGAACAGAGCCCTGAAATTTTGCGAAGATCTTTCTCAAGGTTTCTTCTTCACTCCCTAAAAATTGTAGCTTCTGAACCTTTGTATAAAAAACGTTATAGTGAAAATTCCACGATGACATGTTTAGGTTAAATTCGGGAGCCTGAAAAAGACCTAAATTCCACAGATCATATCTCAAAAAATATTGCGAACCAAGCTATGAAATTTTGCGATGATGTTCCTCAGGAGTTGTTCTTCGCACTCTAAAAATTTAAGCTTCTGAACCTTCGTAGAAAAATAGTTATAGCGAAAATTCCACGATGACATGTTTGGGGTAGCAAAACCCTAGAATCCAAAGCTCTGATACCAAATGTTGTGAAACTAGCTTCAAAAATAAAGAAAAGAGATATAAACGCCTTATAAATAAGCCATTTTGAGGGGGAAACCTCCAATACATTACATAAATGAACAATTCTTGGATGATACAAATGAACAAAACCTCCTTCTATATATAGGAGTCCATGGGGCCACAATATAATCCTAGTGGGGCCAAAATGTAATCCTAGCCGACCTAACAATAATAATGTAAGGGCACAATAATAACAATATGGGGGTTACAGGGGTACAATAATAACAATAAGGGGGGCTACACTAACATAATAAGGGGCTACACTATTAATATAGGGATTTAACACAAGCTGCATAATTGTGGAGTTCTCCCCACACCAAGCCCACTTAGCCCTCTACCACATTTGCAAAACCTTAGCAAGTATCAGGCATCATGAACCATTGAAGAAGAGCTTCCTTCAAGTATTCAAAGGGGTTATTCAAAAATCATGAGAAATTAGTCAATTACGACTACCTCTCGTGAAAATGGTCATAGATGAATGACTTACTTAACGCAATTGAATCCCAAAAATGATATCTAATATAATGCACTCACGAAACCCCTCATACTTAAAATTTCAAAGGTTTTTTTTTTTTAAATCTCAATAATAATAATAATAATTTAATATATGAAAAAATATATATATTTAAAATTTAAAAAAATCAAAATCGACACCCGCCCTTGAACCACCCCCGCGCCATGGGCCGCGTCAAAGCCTAGGTTTCATAGGCGACGGATCTAGCCGGAACTCCACCGCCGCTCGCCCCCTAGGCCCAGCCGCCCATGGGCGTGAGAGTCCATTTGAAAAAAAATAAAAATAAAAATAAAAATATTTTTAATTTTTTCTTTTCTAGTTTATTTTTAAACAGTTTTTTATTATTATTTTTTTAATTTCCATTATTTGAATTTATTTTTTTATTATTTTAATATTTTTTTAATTATGTGATTTTTTTCGACTCTAAAAAAAATTGTTTTTGACTTTTTTTTTTTTAATTAATTTTTTATTTTTTCTTAAATTATGTGTTTTTCTTACTTCTTTCCTCCTTTTTATATATATATATATATATATATATATATATATATATATATATCTTCGGATGCGATGACACCAGCACATGATGGGATGCCCATCCCAAGCCGCATCCCAAGGGCGATGGCGTGGGGTGGCCATGTGGCCTCCCACAGAGGCATTAATGCAGTCATTAAATCCGCCACCCTACGATCTATTAACTCTACTCTCTCAAAACGTCGACGCCATGTGCACCTCCCCTGGTTCATTATGGTTCTCGATTTGGACTTTTAAATGTTGTATGGAAAGCACTCTGTCTGCAATTTTATTGTCCCGCGTAGAGGCTCTTTTCCACCTGCCTGCGCCGAGCCAAGTGCTCGAACGCAAACTGGAAGGTGTTGTGTGCTCCTTTTCTATTTGGAAACTATCCCAGACTGTCATTTTTCGCAAAGCCACCTCTGTTGCTCGAATTCCCTACCTAACTCCTCCAGCTCCTCTGTGCTGATTCTCCTCTGTCCATTCCACCAGCGACGCTGGGAGCTTTTCCCTATCACCATGCCCATACTGCGCCATAGGATGCGATGTCGATGCAGGAGCAGTCGTGGCCACGCCATCCGTTCTCGGTCCTCCCCTAGTTCGGATTCCTCCTCTGAGGACTTCTCCTGTGACCACATTCCTGAAACGCGGAGCCGCAGGGGCAGACTTCATTTTCGTGAACATGCTCACCCCTTCCCAAGCTCTCCACCTCCCCATGTGCCTTCTTCTGCACCTCCTGTGCCTCAGGTTCTCCATTCTGGTGCTTCTCTCGCCCCCCCTCCGTCTGCCTCCATTCCCCTACGGTAATCCTCTCAACGGCAAAGTTTCAAGCTTTGATTGTCTGTTTGATAAGCCGGTTATTACTGCATTTATGTTAAGGCCATTATTCGGAGGAGACGCTCACTCGCACCCCCTCTCAAATTGCCCTCGGTCCCTTATGCCTTCTGGATCGTCCCTATGCTGCCCCCGACCCAGCAGCTTGGAAAGGCCTGTTCGGCCCCTATGCTGCCTCCGCCCCTACGTCTGTAGAAAATGCCAAGGTATCCTTGGCATAGCTGAACATCGCCCGTGACAATACTATGCAGGCTCAGACGAAGGATGAATAGGGAAAAGACACTGCAACTCCCTCTACTGATGATGGCAAAAGCAGTGATGAGTACAGATGCAGAATCGTGGAGGAACCTCCTTCTCCAGCCAATGATCAGTAGCCCAGAAGACCTTTAGCGGATTTCATTTCTTATGCCCAGGTTTCCTAGGCTAGTTTTTGCTTTCCTGTTTAATTTCCCTTTGCTAGCAGAGTGTTCTGTCTTTTTACTGGTATTTTTGTCAAACTATTGGTCTCATATGCCGGTTTCCCCTATGAGGGCGGAAAAAATTAACTGTCAGGGACTAGTTTCCCCTCTGCGGGCATTCCAAACTCTTGATTTTCATGGCTATCAAGCCCTGCGCTCAGGCTTTCTCAGCTGAGGCAGAGGCAGTTTTGTACTTTTATGTTACATATTAATAGATTTAGTATTACTCAGAAAAAAATAAAATAAAATAAAATAAATATATATATATATATATATATAGTATTGTAAAAAAATCAACAACATTATATCCACACTTACTACATTAAGAAAATTTTGTTTTATTTTTTACTTTTGTTTTTGTTTACCTTTTCTTTTTCTTTTTTTTTCATGTTTTTAAATTTCTTTTATGTTTTTTTTTTTTTTTTTTACATAAAGAA